>PVHX01003426.1:0-143755 GCA_004024805.1 Geosciurus inauris | reverse complement strand
CTGTCTACTTCCTACAAGTGAGATTATGGGTGTGGGAGGGCGAGGACCTTGGTAGAGTCTGGTGTGGGCTGTGTGCTTGCTGCTGGGCTCCAGCATGGTGGCCCGGCCCAGCCTAGCCCTGCACTGAGTCAGCACCTGTTAGCAAGGCCCAAGTGAGTGCGTGCATCCTTGGGCTGGCAGTGTCCCTGTGTGGTGACTGGTGCTGACCCTCCCCAGCCAGGTGGCACCTGGAAGGAACCAGGGCTTCCTGTCATTCACTGTCTCCCAGTCCCCGGTGTGATACTTTTTTTTTTTTTTTTTTTTGGTACCAGGGATTGAACTCGGGCACTTGATCCCTGAGCCACACCCCCAGCCCTATTTTGTGTTTTATGTAGAGACAGGGTCTCACTGAGTTGCTTAGTGCCTCGCTGTTGCTGAGGCTGGCTCTGAACTCGCGATCCTCCTGTCTCAGCCTCCCAAAGTGCTGGGATGACAGGCCTGCACCACCACGTCTGGCTCCTGGTGTGATACTTGGTGGGCGCCCTGATAGCAAAGTGGGCAGCCCAAGGGAGGGGAGAGGGGTTGAATGGCCCCCGTTACTTGTTAGGCAGCAGTGCCTGGTGACACTAAGCAGGTGGATGTGCTCACAGTCTGTCCTCTTGCAGGCTCCTGCTGAAGAGCACAGAAGTGACGTGTATGAGGACACATGGAAATGCTGTGACAAGGAAGAAAGCAGCTCCCGGTCACTGAGTCGGAAGACGCCCTACCGCTGCTGATGTCTTGGACTTGACTGGACTTAGACGTGGTCTGAGTTAAAACCACTTGTTTTTTGGGAAGTACTCATGGGTAACCTCTTTGAGGTGTCTTGACCTATGTTTCCTTTTTGGTTGCGCATAGCCTAATTCTAAGGTTTTGGCATTTTCTATAGCGAAGGTTTGATCCTCACTTTGTGACTTTTTTTTTTTTTTTTTTTTTTTTATGACAGCTTTGACTTTTAAAGTGGAACCAAATTTCATTTGGCACATGTGGCCAAGTGCATTTCTGTAACCCATCTGGCCCCTGGTGCTGCTGGCCTGGCACCCCCCCTCCCCCTCACCGTCATTGATGGGGTCTCAGGAGCCTGGCAGGGCCAGCACAGGGTGGGCCAGACATGTGGGTGGGTGGGTGGAAGGCAGGGAAAGGGGATGTCCCATGGATCATGTTGTGTAACAAACCTGAGTGGTGATGTCAGGGTTTGGGGGGCTGGCAGAGGGTGGTGGACTTGGTGGTAGTGGGAAGGGACCCTGAACGCTACTGTGCAGAGCCTGGCTTCCCCAGGCACTGAGGCTAAGGGTCGAAGCCCTGGACCACCCCATGCAGTGTCACCTGGCCCTCCTGTCTTGTCCTTGCCAGCCTCTGACCCAGGTCAGTCAGTGTTGGACTCTAGTTCTCATCCACTTGGAAATGAGCCAGTCTTTTTTTGCAAGGTCAGTTGACCTTTTTTCCTGTCCATTGTAAATAGTTCTTGTGTGTTTGTTTTAAAGGTGGGTGGTGGGAGGGTGGGGAATATAAATTTGTTGCATGAGTAAGACGGGTCAGACCTCCAGTGTAAGCATGCATCCTTCCGATTGACAGGGCATTTTGTTGAAAATAAGCACCTTGGTAACTAAACCCCTTTAAATAGCTATGAAGGCTTTAGTTCTGTATTAAGTCATTGTAAATGCTTGGGTTTATTTTTGTAGGACTTCATGGCTGAGAAGTAGAACATAGCATTGGCACTGCTTTGTTGGGGAAATGTAAATTGTAATTATAAATAAATATGCAAACCTTTAAAACTTTCTTCTCTGCTGCCTGACGACCTCATCCACATATCCAGAGCCCATCCAGAGGCCTAGAGTATACTTGGGATGGTAGGATTTAGGGGAATCGGTTCCACATTGTGCTTGAGGAAGGAATGACCCTGCTGAAGTGCAGTGAAATAGGCCTGGGTCCTCATTTTGGCTGCCTTTCTGGGATGAGTGGCCCTGTCTAGAATCTGGATACACACCAGTTTATGCTGAAAGTAATCTGCTTACTTCACTGTAATGGGTTTCCAGGTGACTTTAAAAGCAGTGCTCAGCTGGGCACGGTGGCTCAAGCCTGTAATCCCAGCACTTTGGGAGGCTGAGACAGGAGAATCGCGAGTTCAAAGCCAGCAACAGCGAGGCGCTAAGCAACTCAGTGAGACCCTGTCTCTAAATAAAATACAAAAAACAGTGCTGGGGGTGTGGCTCAGTGGTCAAGTGCCCGGGTTCAATCCCAGGTACCAAAAAAAAACAGAAACCAAAAAACAAAAGTGCTCAGAGGAGCAGAAGGCACAGCTGACTTGGTTTCCCTTGTGGTGCCAACTTGTGCTTCAGTCAGGCTCTAGAGCAGGACCAGCAGTAGGCAGACTTCCGTTTTGGTGGTGGCAACAGACAGGAGTGACCCAGTGACCTTGACCAGTAAAGAAAAAAAAGTCAATCTTTCCTGTGCATATGGTAGGTGCAGGGGGCCACAGCCCTGATTCTGACCGATGTGGCTCAGCAGCTGGACTACACTGCTGGTGCATCTAAAGAGCGCTTACCACCTGGGACTAGCCTTGCTGTTAATCCAGCTGACAGTCACTGACCGTTACCATTTTTATGCTGAGCTTAAATTACATCTTGAGTCAGTTCTAAAGGACAGCATCCACTGCAAGATGAGCGCCAGGGCAGGCAGCTACCAGTGGAGGCAGCAGTGCATGCAAGGAGCAGCCCAGGACTCAAAGGCCAAGAGGGGTTCTCTTGCTGGCTAAAGAGTGAGAGTGGGGAACAGGTAGGTAGAAAACAGGAGACAAACTGAAATCTATTAAAAAAGCTGTAAGACAAAACTAATATTGAATATAGCAATTCTGCAGAATGCAGTCAGACTCTCAGTGCTATAACTGTGCAGTGAGGGACTGGAAGGAAATGTAAAGTTGTATTGAAACCCCAAATGCGAACCCTGGCTTGTCTTAGAGCCTGGCAACAAGGGACAGAAAGGAAAGTGCGTAAAAAGCAAGTACACAAATCCCCAAAACAAGGGGGAAAGACCCCATCTCCTTAAAGAGCTACTATGATTACACCTAGAAAGGTACACGTTCTCTTCACAAGCAAAGGCTAAAAAATACGGAAGTTTATTGGGTACTCTGACATCTGGGACAGGTGGATGGATGGAAACGCCCACACACAGACTCATCCGTGATCAGGTTTAAAAGCTGTTCTAAGCCAGGAAGGTTTCTTCATCACGATGCTTTCTTTTGTTTCTTCTTTTCATTTTCTTCTTTTTCTTTTTCGATTTCAGCAACATATTTCTCAATTTCTTCAGGATTTAGAATCTACAACATAAAATTTTTAAAAACCTCAGAAACATGTTTAACCCCCAGTTGCAAAAGGTACAAAACCCGAGCCCCTTGTAGTGCAGCCTGGGTTTGTGCTGCAGCTATTCCACAGCTTTCCTTGGAGAAAGGCTTCAAGGAAACAGGGTGACGTTCAGCTGAGGTGTTAAAAGCCAAGTGGTGCTCAGCAGCCTCAGTGCACCAAGAACACCTCTGGAACCACTGAAGCAAGTGCAGTGGTGTTCAGACTGTAGGTCCTGGGGCACTGGGGCACTGAAGCCACAGCACGTTGGCCTCACGAGGAAGTGACCCTCCGGAAGGAAACACCGTAGGATCCTTCTGATTCTGCACAGCAGAGGGATCTGCCATGGCTCTCCAGATTCCAGCCGGGACCGCATGGCTGAGAAAACCTCACAGGTCGAATAAAGATAGCAATCTGAAGATTACCTTGAGGGGCTGATCTCGCCTCATGACAGCAAGTTCTATGTTTTTGCCACCTGACTGGACCACCTTGAAGGAAAAACAGGAATGTTAAGAAGCCTCTGCCCTCAAGATCAAAGGACCTTAAGCATGGGGTGTATCTTGACCCAACACTCAAAGGCTTTGTCCTCATCAACACAGTGGCTGTCCTGGCCACCCTCCCTGGACAGGAAGTGTGACCACTGAGAAGCCCAATGCTCCACTCCTGGCCCATCTGCCCTCTGGCTTTGCCTGTTTGCACGTCAAAAGTCTTGATGGAGCCTGTGACCTCATGGCCTCTAGGCACGAGCTCTGGATCTCTGAATTCCCCGACTTAGCAGCCCTAGCCCATGGGAGGCCAAGTGACATGTTCAGTGCCTGTGGCTCATGTTCAGTGCCCTGGGTGAGCCGTGACAACCCAGCTGTAAAGGAACAGAGGATGGCACTCTCCCAGGGCTGTGTGGATGGCAAGC
Source organism: Geosciurus inauris (assembly GCA_004024805.1). Classification (NCBI taxonomy): domain Eukaryota; kingdom Metazoa; phylum Chordata; class Mammalia; order Rodentia; family Sciuridae; genus Geosciurus; species Geosciurus inauris. The sequence goes on along the minus strand of PVHX01003426.1, from coordinate 139,489 downwards.
GGACAACTCCCAACCAGCCCGCACTGCTGGTGGATGCTTGCCTCCTGCCCTCCCATGGGCTGCCATCACACGTGCCCCTTCTCCATCTTTCCCACACTGTACGCACTTACTTCCAGGAGGGCCTTGATCACCAGCTTGATGGTCAGATCATCTGTCTCGATGGCTTCATCGGTGTAGTTCTTCTCCAGGAACTCACGCACTGACTTAGCACCCCGGCCTATGGCGTTGGCCTAAAACAGACCAGCACGGGCTCACAAGGCACAGCAAACCAAAGCCACCTTTGTCTTCTACAGCTGTGCTGTCTGCTCTGTAGCAGTGCACGAGGTGACAGCCCTGGACCTGGAGCCACCCAATAGCTGTGTGCACGCACGCACACACAAAGGATGACTGAGAATTAGTGCTAATTCTTATTATGAATGGGATTATACTGTAATTATTAAGAGACAGGTAATGCTGGGAATGGGATTATATTCCATTTCATTATCAAGGCACTGGGAGGTTTAAATTTATGCCACATATCCTTGAATCTTGATGTCCTTTGATATTGTAGGAACGTTTTGCTTTCACATCAGTAAAGTGTCATGAAACAGATTATTCATTTAGGACTAAGGTAACTTACACTGTTGCTTGTTTACTGACGCAGGCCCTGCCTGGCATGAGGCCCAGCCCCTCCCCAAGGACGTCAGCCCCTCCCCTTACTTTGTCCCGCACTCACCTTCCAGGCATGGTACGTGCCGGAGGGGTCGGTCTGATAGAGTCTGGGAGTGCCATCAAAGTCAAAACCCACAATCAGGGCCGAGATGCCAAACGGCCTGCGCCCATTGCTCTGTGTATAACGCTGGCAGGAAAAGAAGACAATGCTGTCAACCATGAGAAAATTCATGTGACATCCAGAACAGCTGCGATTAGTGAAAAGATGAAATGCTTGCCCTTAAGCCCGCCTCCAGGTTATCTGCCAAACGAGATCAGCCAACTGCCTTCAGCATCTCTGCTTTCTGCACTTTCAGTCTAGACTTACCCAGGACTGGAACTACATCATGGAACATAACCGAGGCTGCTGGATTGGTCTCGACGGCAGGCCCCCGCACTCCCGCTACATGCTGGTTTTAAAGATTAATGGCCTTTGAGACCCACAGACTTGGTGGGCTGTCAGCCCCCTTCCAACTGCTTGGAAACTGGCAGTTCACAAGGGCAAGATAAAAATGATTATTTCTCTCCAGAAACATGAATCCAGATGGCCCGCGGCAGAAAATGCCAATAGAACAGTGCCGCCAAATGGGAGAGGCCTTAGGTCACACACACAAGCAGACTCAGACAAGGCCACAAACCAAATGCAGACGTCCACATGAGGTAACACCACAGGACACTCAGGACAGTGCCTGCTGCATCCCAAGGAGGGCAGCACTCACTTGCTTCAGACTGGCGATGTAGCGGGTGATATACTCCACGGTGACGGGGTCCTCCACAGTCAGCCGGTGACTCTGGCACTCCACCCGGGCCCTATTGATGACTATCCTTGCATCGGCAGTGAGGCCTACAATGAAGGCAGAGAAGCTTCTGCTGGAGCTGCCACTCACAGTGCCACCCAAGGATAACAATCACATAAGCAGACATGTAGCCTTCGGTGAATTCCAAAACCTGTCCTCAAACCCAGCACAGCATTTCTGAGTGACCAACAGTGGAACTAATTGGCCCTCAGAAACTTCTGGGAAAATGGAACACATGAAAAATGGTGTGGGCTGGGCATGGTGGCATATACCTATAATCTCAGCAGCTTGGGCGGCTGAGGCAGAAGGATGTCAAGTTCAAAGTCGGCCTCAGCAACTTAGGATTTTAGCAAGTCGCTAGGGGCCTCCCTATCTCAAAAAATATAAAAAGGGATGGGGATGTGGGGCTGGGATTGTGGCGCAGTGGTGGCGTGCTTGCCTAGCACGCGTGGGGCACTGGGTTCGATCCTCAGCACCACATAAAAACAAAGATATTCTGTCCACCTAAAACTAAAAAATAAATAAATAAATATTTAAAAAAAAAAAAAAAGGGATGGGGATGTTACCTAGCAGTTAAGCACCTCTGGATTCAGTCTCTGGTATACCCTCACCCCAAAAAGAAAAACAGTGTGCATCAGACCTTATTTAAACATACTAGGGCTGGGGATGTAGTTCAGTGAGAGCACTTGCCTAGCATGCTCAAGGCCCAGGGTTTGTGCTTCAGTACTGAAAAACAAACACTTTTTACAAGACCTTTGATCTTCCTAGATTGGATCTTCCAAGGGAGGACAGGATCAAGGCCATGGCAATTCACTGGCTGGTGTTCCACAAATGTCACCCATGTGGCTGCTGGTTATGGCAAAGCACTGTCCTCTGTGCCACAAATGCAGGGTGATTAGCCCCTAATCATCGACCAAGGAAGTGTAACTGGAGGCAAAGCAGCACAGCAGCCCTACCTGGGTAGTGTGTGCCCACCCCAGCAGAGGCTCTCAAGAAACCTGGGTTACTCTCCCAACTGCCCATCCACCCAATTCGTCTCCAAAGCTCTAAAGCACACCGTGACCACAGAGAAGGCCCTGGCAGGACTCATACCTGCAAAGGCCATGCAGACATTGTCATCCAAAGCACAGATCTTGCGCACTGTTCTTTCATCTTGTAGTTTGGCCACTGATTTCTTTTCCACACCAAGAACAACAATGTCCCTTCCTCGAACACCAACCTTTAATGGAAATCCACAAGCCACATGAGAGTCCTACTGGGCACAACTTGAGAGCTGGTCACAGGGCACCTGGCCCTGCAAACTAAGGGTTAACGACCCACTCCTGGAGGAGCTAGTGCAGGTTCCAGGATCCAGGTGCTCAACCTGTGCCTTTTAGACATTGACGTGACATTCTAGGCATATCAAAGCTGGCCAGTAATATGTGATGCTGCATTTCAATCCAAGGATTGGTCCTTCCAAACCTTGAAGCCAGAGACTTACCTTTATTTAAACCAGGTGTTCTGAAGGCGGCCCTTCTGTAGCTGTGCAGCTGTGCTGCCCACCCCTCTCTCCTATATTATCACAACAGCACGCACAGGTGGGCAAATGCCTGCTTTGCAACAACTACCCACTGAAAAGTCAACAGCTCCCTGTTTATGGCTGGCACAGCAGAGGGGAGGAGGATGTGGATAACAAAGGGGAAATCATCTGAAGTCAGTGCAGAAGCATCACGGGGACCAACAAGGCCAGCCTAGTGTAGAGGGCCCTGCAGCAGGTGGGACTGCACAGCGCTGTGGTAAGTGGAGCATCCCTGGCCTCAGCTCTCCAGACGCTAGGGGCAACTCAGCACAGTCTTGGTCAGTCCACCTGGCCCCTGGCCTGGAGTGTGTTTAGTCTCCCCAGTGATCCCTCACATGTCCCTCAGCATCAAGCAGCGAAAGAGAGGCTTGCAAGCTGCAGCTGGCTACGCAGAGTAGGCACTGGGGCCCCTGATGGGCACTGGCCCATTCGTCTTCCACAGCCCTTTGGACTGAGGTCACCAGAGAGATCTGAAGCTTTAATTTCAAAATGGTAAAAGATTCAAGAGATGGACACACTTAAAACCCTAGAACCGTGTGTCCGCTCAAACCTCTGAAACACCATGTAACAAAAAAAACCGTCCTACAATTTGGCCAGTAACATTGGCAGGTGTCCCGAAGAGTCACGAATTGACGTTTCCAATAGTGTCGTACAGTTCAGTCCCTGAACAAGGGCCTTGGCGAGGCGAGAGCGCCACGCTGGGACGAGAACTCGGCGTGGCAGTGCGCCTTCTGCGGCGCAGCTGGACCCGGAAGCGGCCTGGTACCAGCGCAGGCCACCGAGCCGCCCTTTGTTCTGGACGCCCACCTGGGCCTCGCCGGGGCGGTCCCCGCCACTGCGGGCTGCGGGAACGCCGCCAGCCCTCCCGCCGCCCGCGCACCTGCGGCCTCGGCTCCCGGCGTCCCAAGGTGGCCAAGATGGCCCCAGCGCGGCGCGCGGCCCGGCGGAGACCACCGCACAGGCTGCCGAATGGTCCAAGGCGCAGCCGCCGCCCTAGCGCCGCCGGCGCCCCGCGGCACGGGCACACGCCCGCGGCCCCGCTCCGCTCCCAGGTCGCCAGCCTCGCCGCCCCTGCCCCGTCTGCAGGCCCGCCGCCCCGGCGCGCTCCTGCCGCCCCCAGGGAGGCGCTCGGCCCGCCGCGCCGCCCGCGCTCACCGCAGTGGAGCCCTTCTTGACGGCCTCCTGCGCGTACTCCACTTGGAAGAGGTGGCCGTCGGGCGAGAAGACGGTGATGGCGCGGTCGTAGCTCATGCCGGCGGGGCGCGGAGCTCTCGCCGCCGCTCAAAAGCGCACACTCACCGACGCCCGCCGCGGCCCCGCCCGCCACGCTGCCGGCGTCGGCGCGTCGCCGCGCCAGGCGGACGTGCGGCGGCGGGCGGGGCGCGGCGGGCGGAACCACCGGCGCGGGGCGCGGGGGGCGGCGCGGCGGCGGCGAGCGGGCGCGGGGCGCGGGGCGGGCGCTGGGGGGCCCTGCGCGGGGCGCGGCCTGCGGCGGCGGCGGCGCTCGGAGCGGTAGCGCGGCGGGCCCCTGCGCGCGGCGGCGGCGGCGGGGCGGGCGAGCCCACGGCGCGGCGCCCCCCGCCCCGCCCGCGCTGCGGAGAATGGGCACCTCGGGCTGCCGGGCGCCGCGGGAGGATAGACCCCGGTGAGCACCGGCGGAGCCCGCGCCGCCACCATGTCCGTGGCCTTCGCGTCCGCGCGGCCGAGAGGCAAAGGAGAGGTCACGCAGCAAACCATTCAGAAGGTGGGCGGCGCGGGGCCGCGGGGCGTGGGCGGCGGGCGCGGGGCCGGGCGCGGGGCGCGAACAAAGCCGGGGCGCAGCCGGGTGGCCGCCAGACCCGACGGCGGCCCGGCGCCCCGCGGTCGCAGCGGCGCGCTGCCAGCTGAGGGCGGACGAGGGCTCCCCGGGGAGCCCGCGCCGCCTGTGCGGGGGCGCGCTCGGGGCGGCGGGGCCCGGTGGCCGCCGCGGTGCCGGCCCCGGGCGCGCTGCCGGAGCCGCAGAGCGCGCCTCCGGAGCTGTTGCGACCGCCCGGGGCTCCGCACGCCCCCTCAGAGCCCAGCGGCCGCCCGCCCCTGCGCGCAACTCGGCCAGTGGGGAAGGGGCGCACGGCGACGGCGAGGCCGCCGCTTTCGCAAGGTGCGGAGCTCCGGGCACAAAGGACGCGTCGGAGATGTGGTTGCGGGTCCAGCTGCCCGCAGCCCTGGACGGAGCGCGCGGCGGACCTGCGGACCAGCGCGTCCCCGCCCTCTTTCCCGGTCAGTCCGCGCTCCGCGCCCTCTCCTGACCGGAACGGCAGCTCTGCCCTGCCGCCTTGCCTGTGTGGCCCACGGCTTTCTAGAGCGCGTCCGCGCAGGTGGGGGCCACCTCCCAAAAAGCCGTTAAGTTTCGACGTGGAGAAGACAGCAGTGTTCAGGCTTTCCTGTTGAGCTTTGTCCACGTCTTCTGCAGCTGCGCCGGTTTCTCTTTCCAACTCTGGTTTCATCCGCGGCAGTATTTCTGGGTTTCTGTGAGCCTCTTAGGGCCGCGGTTGCGTTCGCCTTGTCCCTGCTCTCTCGGCGGGATGGCTTTGCTGTTGCTGTCTTTAGAAATGCGGTGGAGCACCTGGGCTGCTCCAGGCAGAGGGAAGAATATTTGAGAAGAGCAGAAATGCAAGGCCTGCAGGCGTGGCTTTTTTATTAGCAAACGCTGGTGTAGTGCCACTGCATTCTAGGCACTGTTCTAAGAGCGTTGCGTATCTTAACTAGTTTAATTTTTTATGTAAGTCACTATCGTCCCCATCTTATAGGGGAGCAAATCGAGACATAGGAAGGCAACCGGGGCTGCTGTTGCTGTGGCATCTGGCCAGGACTTTGGTTGGCTGGAGGGTGGAACACAGGCTGGGAGGCACACAGCAGCGTCCCACAGGTTTCCTGGAGCTCTGGCCTTCTGGAGCTTAGCCCTCTGTTCCGAGCTTCAACATTTATTCAGAAGTGTGTACTCCACACGCCACTCCCCATTTAGGCTCCTCAGATTCTTCAGGCAACAGATTTTCCCAGCCAGGGAACAGTTGAAACCAGAACAGCCCTGCCCCAGTGTACCTGTGCCCCGGTGTGGGATATAGAGGACACAGGTGACAGATGACAGCCTGGGTAGGGATGTGTGCCGAGGTATGGGTGATGATGGGAGAGGGCTTGGGAGCTGGGTCAGCAGTTGGTGTCCTGTGCTCTCCTTGGACCTGGAATTGCTGTCACAGAGAACACGGGATCCAGTTGAAAAGGTATATCTTCCTCTGTAAAGATAGCTGTCCTCACAACTGTGAGTGGCCTGGGCACTAGAGCCTGCCATTAACAGTGGTGAGGTATGCTGGGCACAGTGGTGCACACCTATAATCCCAGCAGCTCAGGAGGCTGAGGCAGGAGGATTGCGAGTTCAAAGCCAGCCCTAGCAACTTAGTGAGCCCTAAGCAACTTAGCAAGACCCTGTCTCTAAATATTTTTTAAAAAAAATTAAATGGGGGGTCTGGGGATGTGGCTCAGTGGATGAGTCTCCCTGGGCTCAATTTCTGGTACCAAAAGAAAAAAAAAGATGGCAAAGTGGTGACTCCTAGGAGCGACAGCACTTTGCCCACTGTGATTAGGCACCTCTTCTCCACCCACCACTGAAGGGGAGCCCAAGAGCCTGTCTTTTCATCTTCAGGATGGGGGTCTCTTGGGCCCACCTCAGGGAGGGACCCAGGGCCACCAAGGAGCCTGCCCTTGGGCTTCTTTTTGTCACCTCTCTGCACAGCCCTTGAATCTGAGGAGGGCACCCCCTGCTGGTGGGGCGAAGCAGAGAAGGCGTTGTTCTCTGGGTGGGGACAGTCACAGCCAGGCCTCCCCCGCTCTGACCAGTGAAATGGGGCTGCTGGCCTGCCCCAAGGCCTCAGGAGCCCCTTGTCCTAGAGAGAGGGTGCATTTGGAGAGTCAGTGCCTGCCTGTGCCCACTTCCTTTCCAAGGCTGGTGGGTGTCCTGGCTGTGTGAAGCCAGGCAGAAGGAGAGGCAGCTTCTGGTCACAGCTGGCGAGGCTTGCTTCCTGGTGGTCCCCTTGGCACCCTCCTCGGGACTCTGGCCCTCTGCACTAAGCCTGTTTCTGGGCCAGTGGGTCAGGGGCTGGGCATCTGCCTCTGAGCGCTTGGCACCACAGGGAAGCGTCCCTAGAACCCCTAATCAGCAGGCTGTGGAAATGCCTACTCACCCCGGCAGAACAGGATCCACCTTGACTGCCTTAGAGGCTTGAATGTCCTGTAAACCCTGTGCAGCCCGGGAGGAGACAGAGCCAGGTCTCTGTGCCCGGTCTGTGACGCGTGAATGGAAGAGGAATCAGAGAGTTGGAAAGAGCTGCTGTCCCTGAGATGGAAAGAAGGCTTCTGCAGAACGGGCCTTGGACATGGAAGCAGGTGGGGCTGCAGGAGCGCAGGGAGGGCCGCTTCCTGAGTTCACTCACCTGTCCACTGAGGCAGTCCACGGTGGACTTTCTAGGCCTGGGTTTCCTTGTTTTGAAAACAAAATCAAAATGACCTCCTAATGTGAGCTGTGTTTGTGGCTGAAGTGTCATCGACTGTCTTCACCCTGGACGAGTAGAGAACGGGCCAGAATGCAGCAGTGGCATTTGGCAAGGGAGGCGAGGACTCCATTCCCCGCGATGGGGCCATAGGGCAGCAGCCGGCACCGCCCAGGACCCTGCATGTGTATAAACGAGGGCTGTTTCGGAACTCACACCGAATTCCCATCTCTGCAGTTGGGCAGATGTTGGGAGGTGTCTCCTTCTCTCAGTGGGTCTGCTGTGCCCTTGCAGAAGTCCCCCCGGGCTGGGTCATGCTCCTCTGCAGGTCTCTCCTGAAGCCTCCTCTCAGGGTTAGGTTTTCCTGCCTTGGAAGTTCTTGTCCGCGAGGCCCTGCTCCTCCGTCACTCCTCTGGAGGCTCCTCAGCTGGATCACCTGCCCTGTGGAAGCCTCCCTCAGGGCCAGGTTATCAGCCCTCCGAAAGTCACCTCAGGCTGGGTCTTCACACCCACAGGATTCTCCTCCGAGAGGTCACCCCTCTCCTGGGGTCTCCACCTCAGGTCCTCACCCCTCTGCAGTCTCTTCCCACCTGTCCCTGTCATTGTGTCCCCGTTGTCCGCCAGCATGTTCCTGTATGGAGACACACCTTGCCGTTGGGACTTAACACCGTGATTTTTCTCTTCCATCAGTTTTAGGTCCTCGGGTCTCCTGTTTTGGCTCAGTCTTGTTTCTTGGGCCCTTCCATTCTGAAAACATGTCCTTCAGCTAGTGAAACTTCTTGAATGGCCTTTTAATTCCCAAGAGTTCTTTGCTCTTGGCGCTGTTTTTAAATAGCTTCCTGTTCTCTCTCGCGCTGTGTGGACTGTTCTTTACCCATTGTTTGCTGGACACTTCCTTCCTCACTGTCGTGGTCTCCAGGTATTGGCTGTGGCTTCCAACTCTTGCAGGACGGGCTCCCCATGGGCTGCTGCTGCTCGGCCTCCGTTCCTGGCCTCTGTTCCTCCTGGGGATGCAGCTGTGGTGGGGCTCAACTGCACTCCAGCCAGGTGTGTGCTGAGGGCTTCTCTGTGAAGTGCTCTCTTCTCTCAGGAGTCCAACGTCTTTCCTCCCAAATTGGACACTTCTCCCAGAGATGTCATCTCCTACCAGCACGCCCTGGTGCCCCGGGGCCAGGGGTGGGTAGGTCCTGAGCCTCCTTGGTCTTGCCCATGTGGCACTATGCAGCTGGGTTCAGATCTCGCTCAGTGTCCACCCGCCATTTGGTTCATCCCAGGTCCTGCAGCTGCTCTCTGTGCCCTGTTCTTGGCCTCATGAGTTTCTCCTTTCCTGCCCCTTACTCTGTGGGCGGATCTTCAAGAGTTTGGAGTTCAGCCTACGTCCAGCCCTTTCCCTACAAGTATTTTGAACTTGCGTGAGCTGTGGCTCCCTGTGCTTCTAAAAGTCATGGGAGCAGCACAGTATTTCCTCGTGTGAGAGAGCTGTGAAGCGTCTCAGTGGCTGGGTGATACCCCGTCCCGTGGTTGTACCATAATCCCAAAGGTGACCGACAAGCATTTCTCCACTTGAGCCACTGTGGGTGACGCAGGTGGCACCGCAGCATACTCAGGTGCACAACTGGGGTGTACACTTAGTGTCCCCAGAGAGAGTCCTGCCTGGGGGTGAGGAGCCAGGAGTGTGATGCGGGGTAGAATCAAGAAATCTCAGTGGTTCTTCCTTTAAATCAATCTGGAGAAGGACCCAGAGTGCCCTTTCCTGCATATTTAGCTGCCCTCACCTGCGCACAGGTGAGCTCTCTGGCAGTGCCTGGCTGGCAGCGCCCCCTAGTGGTCCCCTATTTCAGGACAGCTCCTCCCCTAAGCTGGGCATACCTGAGATGGGACATCTTGTCATAGTGGGAAGGAAAGCCACAGAGAGTAGAGAGTTGGAGGTGGTGCATGCCTGTAATCCCAGGGACGTAGGAGGCTGAGGCAGGAGGATTACAAGTTCAAGGCCAGCCTGGGCAACTTAGACCCTAAGCACCTGAGCAAGAGATTGTCTCAAAAAGGACTGAGGATGTAGCCTAGGGGCAAAGGCCCCGGGTTCAATCCCTGGTACCAACAAAAAAACTGGAGAGGAGAGTGTTGTAACTTACAAAAGCTGAGTCTGCAGATACTGCAGGGCTGTACTCCACCCTGCCAGGCAGCATAGCCTGCCCCTGTCCCTGGGGCAGGACCCTGTGTGCTCGCGTCTGGGTTTTAGCTCCTGGAGAGCTGGATCCCAAGGACAGACATCAGTTGCAAGGGCCTATAATGGAGTGTGAAGGAAAGGGCAGGCAGCCCCGGGGGACAGTATGAGCAAGTGGGCCCCTCTCCTTGCTACCAGGGCTCCATCTGCTCCAGAGGCTGCACAGTCAGTACCCAGCATTGACTGTGGGTGCCGAGGTGGCCAGGGAGTTTGTTGGAGATGAAAGACATCAGTCCCAGGGTTTGAGACAAGGTCTTGTCAACTGCTGGGGGTTTCACTATATTGCTGAAGCTGGCCTTGAACTTGTGATCTCCCACCTCCGTCTCCTGAGTTGCTAGGATTGCAGATAGGGGTCACCGGGACTATTCTGTCCTTCCTTCTTGAGAGTGTCAGAGGAAAGGCCTGTGATGATGAGGCAACAGGTGTCACAGGCTTTGTCCCATGGAGGGCATGGTCCCTCCAAGTAGGCGGTGGCTCATGTGGCAGGTCTGCTGGGGTTCCCACAGCCTCCTTTCCTCTTTGCCCACTACCCCTCCACTCACCCCTTTGGGCCTCCCTAGCCATCCTTGTGCTGCCCCCAAGTGGCCATCTGGGAATAGGGGCTCTCGTGTGACTTCCTTGCCCACAAATGAGTGTGGTTCCCCACTGCCCACAGACACCTTCACGCCCAGCCTCCTACCCTTACTGCCCCATCCTCTGCCGCTGCTGGACCAGCGCACACCAGAGCGATGCGGCAGCCCAGTGCTGGAGGTCCTGGTGTGAGGTCCTAGGCCTGCTGGGTGCATGAGGCCTCAGAAGGGTCTGTGTACCACGAGCCCAGCCCAGTGCTGCTCAGACGCCTCTGGCACACCACCTGGGCAGAGATAGAGTCTGTGATACTGATGCTGCTAAGCAGGGGCATACCTGGAGGAACAAGGCCTGGCCTTCCTGATCTTGGCACCGCACGCACGCTCTGAGAGCCCTGGTCTGGCTCTGGGGTGCCCACACCTGGCCCTTCAGTGGCCTTGGTCTCGTGTCTGGGTTTTAGGTCCTGAATCAGTACATGTACACACTCCTGCGCCGTGTGTGAGGCAGACAGGGTCCCCTGCATGTAGGCCCGTCTGTCCCACCACATCTCTTTTTGGCACTCGGGTGGTGGAGACCCAGAGGGGTGAGGCTGTGGGTTGGTGGCCACAGGGGCATATCGTGTTCAGCTCCGCAGTCCTGCCTGAGCTTCTGACCCCAAGCTGAGTGCCTGTAGTTCCTCCTGCTGGCCACACGTCCCTGGGGCAAGACCCTGTGTGCTACCTCCAGGCAGGAGTTAGTTAGGGCCGGGGGCTGGTGGTGTGAGCCTTCCTGTCACATGGGGGTCAGCTGTGCTTTGAGCACCTGTCGCATCCTGCAGGTGGGGCTCTGAGCCACCCCCCCAGGGTCCTGCACCCTCACAGTGAATTGCCTGAGGCTCGCTGGGCAGATGCCTGTGGCTGCTCCAAGGAAGCCTCCGGCGCCCAAGCCCGTGCCCTGTTCACACTCACATCTCCTGCAGATGCTGGACGAGAACCACCACCTGATCCAGTGCATCCTGGACTACCAGAGCAAGGGCAAGACGGCAGAGTGCACACAGTAAGTAGGCCTTCAGGGCGGGCTGTGCCCAAGTTCACAAGCCCCTCGGGCAGCCCAAGAGCCCCCCGGACCATGAGAGGGGAAGGGTTGGGTAAGTGAGAGGGAGATGGGTGCCGGGAAGCCCAGGCCCACCGTGGCCGGCCGCTCTGTGGCCTTGCTGGTGCCTGCTGCCAAGTATGCCTGTGAGTGACCAGGCTCACTGCGAGGCCTCAAGTCCTCTACATGTGATGAGTGTGTGGGGTGGGACACTGGGTGTGACATGGTAGAGGCCTGGCCCCCCGGGTGTGATGTGGGAAAAGCCTGGGACGACCCCCCCCCCCAGGTGTGACGTGGTAGAGGACATGGGAGAGCTTGGGACCCCCAGGTGTGATGTGGGAGAACCAGGACCCCTGCCCTTCCTGTGTCCTCTGGGGTGCACAAGTGGCTGGCTGTAGACATACGCTGACTCTAGGCCCTGCTGCTCTGCTCTGTGCCATGTCTCTGCGCTCTGTCACCTAAACAGCCTCTGTCGCCTTGAGCTGGCTCCCCCACCTGCATTCTCTGAACACAGCACCACTTCCTTCTGGGGTGGGAGCCTGCTCAGGGCTGGTCTGGGTCTACTCCCTGGCTGCCCCTTCCTGGACCCCAAGAGCTGCTCCCTACCTATTTTTGGCCAGGCTGTGGGGCCTGTGCCTCGTGTCCGCTGGGGCCAAGTGTCCTGACAGGGTTTAACTAGAGTCCCCACTCCTGTTAAACCTGACTGCCTCACTTACATGCTTCTGCCCACAGGTACCAGCAGATCCTGCACCGGAACCTGGTCTACCTGGCCACCATAGCCGACTCCAACCAGAACATGCAGTCACTGCTGCCCGCCGTGAGTGCCAGGCGCAGGGGCCAGGGCTCCCCACTTACCACGAGGAGCCACACACTGCCTAGGTCCAGGTTCCCAGCCTGTCACCTCCAATAGGAAGGTGACCTAAGGGACCACATCTTGGGGAGGCAGGCGTTGGGGCCTGGGGCTGGTGGTGTGAGCCTTTCTGTCACATGGGTGGTAAACCTGTCAGCAAAGGACAGGCTGGAACTGGAGCTTTGGTGTCTAGCACAGGAAGATGACTTGACCCCCAGAAGCCACCTTAGGAGTGGTGGGTGGCAGGAGTCTGGGCAGTGGCGTGGGGAAGGAGTCCCCCTGGGTCTGGTGAGCCCTTCCTTGGGTTGTGGGGCTGGGGCTCCCACTCAGCCTTGCACATTGTGAACCCTCCGTGCAGCGTAAGCGATCAGGAGCTATGCCCTGCCATGACCTGAAACAGCTTAACAAGAAAATTCCCCAGGGCCACAGATCCTCTAGATGTTAGTCTCTGTGTTTTGTTTTCTGTTTTGAGGGTTGCGTTTGTACTGGGAATGGATGACAGGGGTCCTCCACACTGAGCCGCATTTTTATTTTTTATTTTGAGATAAGGCCGTGCTGTTTTGATGAGGCTGGCCTCAAACTTGTAATCCTCTTGCCTCAGCCTTCTGAGTTGCTAGGATTACAAGCATGGGCCACTGTGCCTATACTGGTTTGGTTTTTAAAATTTTCACTGTGATTTGAGATCCTGTGGCTGCACTCCAGCCTCCTCCATGCTGGGAAAATGCCACCAGGGAAGGGCAGCCTCACATTGATGGGCACCATGGCCCCAGAACGGCTTGCCTCCCAGTGCCCTGGTTCCCCTAGAAAGTGACGGCATTAGAAATGCTAAGACACATAAACACAGGATGTTTAGCCAGCCTTGGTCAGCCAAGGGGGCTCTTCTCCCTGTAGATGCCAGCAGAGCCTGCTGGAGACTTCCTTTTTTTTGGCCAGGTATAGACAGCGTCTGCGCAAACCTTTGGAGCTGCTGCTTGATCTAGATCTGGGAGTGAGGGTCCAGAGGGTCTCCTGTACATCCCACCTCCCTTCTACTTCCTGTGATCAGAGGTGGGCTTGGGGGAATGAAGAATGAGAGAGGAGGGGCACATGCAGAAGGAGTGCCGGGAACACCAGTGAGCTGGCTTGTGCAAAAGCCCTGCAGTGCAAAGCGTTGGGGGCTGTGGACACTGAGGCACTGGACAGCTGAGCCTGAGAGGGCTGGCGTGGGCACAGCATGGTGGGCCAGCAAAGGGTTCCCTGTCATCCCAGCAAGGGGACCAGTGTTTAAACACCCTAGTGTGTGTGGGTAGACTCGGCTCTTTACCTGGTGAGCATCTGTGCAGACCACTTGTGTTGTCTCCATGTGGCCTGACACGTTGGGGCCTGGTATCTGCCGCCTTCCTGCTGAGTGTGACAGGGGCTGTAGGTTATGGGTGTTAAACAGATGGCCGTGAGTGCAGTGAAAATTCTGTGGGCCACCAAGTCCCAGGTGGCTGTTGGTGGCTCTTAGTTAGCCATCTTCCCAACCTTCTTTCACTGCAGCCACCGACCCAGAACATGAACCTGGGCCCTGCAGCACTGAGCCAGAGTGGTTCCAGCCAGGGCCTGCACCCCCAGGGCAGCCTCAGCGACGCCATCAGCACCGGCCTGCCCCCGGCCTCCCTCATGCAGGGCCAGATTGGCAATGGTGAGCAGGTTTGCAGGGGAACGTGCTCGGTCCTGGGTTCCCCGAGACAGCCCTGGGGGTGGCTGCAATGGTGGGGCCCACAGCCTACAGGGCGTGCACAGTGGAGTCAGTGTGCCCAGGGAGCAGAGCTGTGGCCCCGGACCCACCGTGCACACAGTCACACGACACCCACCCACTTCAGATGTAGAGCGCGGTTCCGGTGGCAGTGCAGCGCGGCTGCCTGGAGAGGGACTAGTTCGTCACACGCACTTGCTTGACCTGAGGCTGACCTGGGTTAGTCGCCTCCCCCCAGAGTGCTCACGGGCCCCGCCCCCGATGCCCACCCTCCACAGGTCCCAGTCATGTGTCCATGCAGCAGACGGTGCAGAGCACCCTGCCCACAACCTCCATGAGCATGTCTGGCAGCGGCCACGGCACGGGGCCTGGCTACAGCCACTCAGGACCCGCCTCACAGAGCGTCCCCATGCAGGGCCAGGGTGCCATCAGCAACTACGTGTCTCGGACCAACATCAACATGCAGTCCAACCCAGGTACCGGCTCCTCGCAGTGGGAATGTGAGCAGGTCGTGTCTGTGAGGCCCGAGGCCAGCTGCCTCCCCCAGGGCCTCCACGGGGCCAGGGCCAGTGGACACAGTGATGACGACTCTGGGCTGTTCCTCAGAGGCTTCAGGGGAGGCCTCAGGAGAGGGTGGCACGGCCTGGGTCTGGGAAGCCCACTAGACTCAGGGATAAAGTGGCTCCTGGGCGGCGGCTCTGGTGGAAGCTCAGGGGTGAGGGTGCTGCAGAGCCGCCAGCGCCAGGCCCACGGGCAGGCCCCGCTCCAGGGCAGGGTACTGAGCTCTTGGACAGCTGAGGTCCCAATCTGGATGTTCCCTGAGTAACAGGCACCAGTCTTTAGAAGCTTATTACGAAAAAAAGGCACATGAAATGTCTCCTAAGTCTTATTATAATAATGACACGCTAAAATTCATTTTGGAAGCGTTGACTGTAATAAAACATATCAGAACGGATCTCACCTGTTGCTTTCCAACATGGTTGCTAGAACCCTGACAACAGGTGGCTCCTGGCCTCTTCCTGTCGGCTGGTGCTGCTTCCGGGCCTCTGAGCAGGAGTGTGAGGCCAAGAGATGGATCAGCTCGCTGCAGCCCTGAGGGGCTGCCGAGTTGGGGTTCTCAGGTGGCAGTGTGACTCAGGACCAGCCCAGGGGCAGCGAAGGTCAGGGAGGCCTGGGTTAGGGTTTGCAGGGAGCTGCGGGGCCTCAGCGTGTGCCGTGGGAGCCCCGTCCTCCTGGCCAGAGGCACAGTTAGAGCAGCACCAGCCCTGCTGCTTGACCCTGTGCCGGGGAGGCATGCCTTAGAGTCGAGGTGACGCAGGAGTGGGAGGTCGGCCACTGGGCGGCCTGCGCTTCCCAGCTGACTAGGGTTCTGTCACACAGTTTCCATGATGCACCAGCAGGCGGCCACATCCCACTACAGCTCAGCGCAAGGCGGGAGCCAGCACTACCAGGGCCAGTCATCCATGGCCATGATGGGCCAGGGCGGCCAGGGCAGCAGCATGATGGGGCAGCGGCCCATGGCACCCTACCGGCCTTCCCAGCAAGGTGAGGCCCACAGGGGGCCGTGCACCCAGGACTCCTGCTCCCACGTTTCCCCACCTGTGCCTGAGCGAGGACACTGGGCCTGCTAAGGGTCTGCGCTGTTCTGGAGGTGACCCACTGTGGGGCTGTGGTCCTCTGGGAGAGGGCACCGGGGGCAGGGTGGCTGGCACTGGTTACAAGTGCAAGGCCCTGAGCCTTTTGCTGGGGCGGGAGGAGAGGGAGGACTGGTGGCTGTGGTCCTGGCCCCCGGGGGGTGGTTCTTGGTGGCCGGGCCCTGCTGCCCAGCTGGGTCTCGGCTTCCAGGAAAGTTTGCCCCAACCCGTGTGGGTCCTGAGCGTGGTGTTGCCTGCAGGCTCTGCGCAGCAGTACCTGGGCCAGGAGGAGTACTACAGCGAGCCGTATGGCCACAGCCAGGGCGCCTCGGAGCCCATGAGCCAGCAGTACTACCCCGAGGGTGAGGCCCAAGCACGCTGGGGGGCAGGACGCAGGCTCAGGCTGAGGAGTCTGAGCTGGGAGGGGCCGCCTGCCGCAGATGGGCCCCTGAGAGGGCCTGGGGACCTGACAGGCCTGTGCAGCTCGGCAGGTCTGCCTGACTGCACCCGCCACTTGTCATCTTTGGTTGTCTATTTAGATCATCCCGGGATTGAGAAGGTGGCATTTAAACTGGTCTTAAAGGATGCATAGATTTGGGAAGACAAAGGCAGGGCTCTCTGGAGGACAGCCAGGCGGGGTGCCCATGTTAGCCCTGGTGTGAGGCAGCTACGGTCCTGCGGGAAAATGGATGGCAGGTGCTCACCAAGACCAGCCATGGGGCAGGCTGTGCCCCTGTAGCAATGGTGCCACACAGCACCCTGCTCAGAAGCCCCAGGAGTCGGGCCAGGGCAAGGGGAGAGCAGCTGGTGCTCATGGAGCCGGCTGTGACAGACTTGACCCTCGTGACCTGACCCTGGCCTCCCCGTAGCCCATGGAGTGGGAAGTGATGTCTGCATTTTATTTATTTATTTTTGATACTGGGGATCAAACCCAGGTGCTTTACCACGGAGCTACATCCCCAGCACTTATTTTTTTACTTTGAGGCAGGGTCTGGCTAATTGCTGAGGCTGCCTTGAACTTGTGATCCTGAGCCTCTGGGATTAGGGTGTGGCCGCCTGGGGAGCCAGGCTCCTGCCCCACTCTGCCACATTCCCTGGCCTGGCCTCACTGTGCTTCCCTGGGCTCGCCTGTCTCCCCTAGGACCCAAGAGGCGGCGAGAAGCCTCCGCCAACAGCAGGTGCCCCGTCTCTTGCAGGCCACAGCGACTATGCGTACCAGCAGTCGTCCTACTCGGAGCAGAGCTATGAGCGCTCCTTCGAGGAGTCCACACAGCACTACTATGAGGGGGGTAAGCAGCTCCGAGCGGGGACGCCGCATGCCTGGGAGCAAGCAGTGCTGCTCCTCCCAAGGCCCCACTGTGGACCCAGACACATACCGTGGCCCAGAGCTGCATGGAACCTCCTCCCAGAGGCTGCAGGTGTCACACCGTGTGGCGGGTCCTGCCTACCTGGTGTGTTTGGGATACGGGAAAGCTTTGGCTGGGTATTGGGAGTGCTGGGGGCAAACCCTGCCATCCAGTCCAGCTGCCCAGTGTGTGGCCTGGGAGCTGCTCTCAGAGCTGCCTCAGTCAGAGCCACCCAGCAGGGACTGAGGCACTCGTGAGCCAGGCTGGGAATGTGTGAGGGGGTGGGGCGGGGCCGGGCAGGGCCCTGCTGACCAGGGCAGGCTCTTCTTGGGTCAGGCACTTGCAGCCCTACACAGCACCTTGCCGTGCTGCCTGTCAGGTGAAGGTGAGGCGGTGTGTGCTGGGAGCTTGCTGTCAGGGACAGAGCCCTGCCTTTCCCACTTCCGTGGCATGAACATACCCACCCTACCGGCAGTGGCCTGTCGCTGAAGATGCCTGGGGAGAGACCACGTGGTCAGATCCCAGGGTGTTGCTGGCTCCCCCGCCCTGGGGGTGAGGGCGGCCCCCAGAGTGCATGCCCAGCTCACAGGCCTGTGTGGCCTCCACTGCCTGGAGTTCCAGGCTGCCCGATCCAGATGTTGGTGGTGGGAAACATAAGGGCTACTGACGGGCCTGGGTGAGGGGAGAGCAAGAAACAGGCGACCTGCAGGGGCCACACTTTAGGTGGCATTCCATAAGTGCATTTGTGGTCAAAACTTACCATTGCAGCCATTTTTAGACAGACAGCCTGGTAGCCTGAAGCACAATGACACTAGATGCAGCATCACACCAGCCACACACAGGACTTCACATCACTTGACACCAAGACTGTGTCCCCACTGATCGCCAGCACCCCCAGCCCCTGGCACCCACCGTCCTGCTGTGGCTTCCACTTTGTGCACTGCCTGGGCCCTCCTGCGACGGGAACCTGGGCTCCTCTGGGGACCAGCTCACTGCACCGCACGTGGTGTCTGTCCCCAGGCTTCCTGTGTTGTATAGGGACTGGGGTGGCCCTTTCTGAACACTGCACAGTATCTCTGCCTGTGGATGCACTTTGCTCTGCCGTCCTCTCTCCCCGCATACTTGGCTGCCCCTGTGCTTTGGCTCCCACCATGGCGCTGCGGTGAAGGTGGCAGGCCGTGCCGTGTCCCTGCTCTCTGACCCTTGAGAGTGCCTGGAAGTGGGACTGCTGGACTACCTGGCAGTCATGCCTGACCTCTCAGGGGACTGGCACACTGCTGTCCACAAAAACATTCTGGTTTTCAGTTACATGTGATAAAACATTTTAGAAAATTTGGAAACAGAGGGCATGTCCTCCAGAAGGCCAGTGGCAGGCCACCTGCCCTGGCCAGTGAGCGTTCTGGGCTGTTGCACTTTCTTGCACCGCCATGCCCCCTGCTTGTCCTGTGGGGTGGGTCTGGCTCCTACGATTTCTGCCACTGCCGGGTCTCCACCATCCCACCATCCCACGCCAGCCTGCTGGCCCCACCTGTTGCTGAAGCAGGTATTGTGGACTGGCCATCACCGCTGCTGGGTTAGGAAGCTGCAGATGAATGTAAACCGAGAGGATGAAACCTCAAGGTCTGCAGGGACATTTGTGTGCAGGCACCTCGATGGTCCCTGCAACTGCACAAGCGGTTCCTCCTAAACCTCACCCTCATCGTGAATGGATGGGACTGTTACCCTGCCTTTCCATCCACCGTGATGTAGGCAGGTTCTGTGCTGCTCCTGGAGCCCTATCTGTGCTCACCAGAGTGGACCCAGCTGAGATCCAGCCATGGAGGTGGGAGGACAGACCCCTGACCACAGCCACATGAATGCAGTCACCACACATGGCTTCCCTGGGTAGAGCGCGTGGCCCTGGAAGAGGGCCCCCCACGAGCTGCAGAGGCCCAACCCGAGTCCCCAGTGAGAACGGTTATGGGCTGGGGTGGGGGCAGTGCCCTGTCCCTCTCCAAGGTGTGCGCCCGTTTGGTTATACATTTCTAAATCGTGAGAATGAATTTGCCTACTTAGAGGTCAAAATTGAACATGTCAAGTATTGGCTGTCACCAAGGACAGGAGGTCCCTGACTGCACAGTTGTCCATACCATCTGTGCTTCCTGGAGTCCTCAGAGCCCCTGGTGTGTCCTCTTGGGTGTTGCTCGGAGTCCTGCCAAGTGTGACTGACGTGTCCCCTGGACGTGGGGGTTCTGACTGGTGGCACTCCCGGGACAGCAGAGGGCACTCCTTGGCTGCATTTCCACTTCTGGAGGAACTCATTAGTATGTCAGTTGTTCCTTCGGGCCTCACACTGTCCATGCAGCCATTTTTTAGTAAGCTGAGTGTGTTTACTGGTCGGTGCTGGCCTTTTCTTCCTCTGCAAGTAATGCTGCCGGTCACCCTTCACGGCCTCATGGCAGGATGCTGCAGCATTCCTAGAGACAGACGGGAGCGGGAGGGTGTGTTCGCCTGCTGGTGCGGAGGCAGGGCCAGTGCTGCAGCCCTGCTGAGGCTGCCTGCCCTGCCGAGCTCCTTTCTACCTGATTGTCAAGACACCTGACACCTGTTGCTCACTCCTACCAGATGCCTGAAGGTTCTGGCGGGTGAGAGCAGGCGCCCCAGGAACAGCTCCTTTAGTTGTCATCTCGTAAAGAGTAAAAGTGGGGCTGGAAAACACAGCAGTGCTCCAGCCAGCCAAAAACCCCAAAGCCCCTGAGGCACCTGCCGAGGCTCAGGTGGAGTCTTAAGGTGCCGGAGAGCCTGCAGAGCGCCAGGGTCCTCCGAGCGAGGCGGGGCTGTCTGCGCATGTGTGCTGCTTCCCCGCCTGGCGTCTCTTGGTGGGCCATCTCCTGGAGTGAAGGGCTTGGTGTGGGTGCAGCTGGGAGTCAGGTTTTGGGATCTAAGGAGGAGGAAGTTTGGCCCTGAGCCCTCCTGCCTTCTGCCCAGGGTGTGGGAAGCCTCTGCCCGCGTGTACTGGGTGGAAGGAGGAGCCCCATCCCCAGGATCAGCTACAGCCTCAGCCTCATGTCCCCAAAGCCCCGGAGCCTGTTGGGCCCAGTGTGAATGGGAACCTCAGCTGTCTGCATCTTGATCTGAAGGACCTGTCCAGCTGACCTGCCATGAGCCTCCTTGGCATCACACTGTGCGTCACTAGGGAGAAGGCAGTGGCCTAGAGACAGGATGCAATTGTCCCCGTCCATGCCAGAGGCCCTGCCATGGCTGGTGGCCCAGGATAAGAGGGCCTGTGGGTCTGAATGCCCATCCTCTGCGTGAGGCTGTGTGCCTCCACTTCTCTGCCTGCAGAGTGGGGATGACGGCAGTGCTCACTGCACAGGACGATTAAGGAAACTGCCGCGATCTCTCTGTGACTTGCATGACGGCCGCTGGCCCGAGGTAGGCCATTTGTCAGTAAATGGGCCCTGCTGTCCTAAAAACAAGGGAAGGTGTGTGTCTGTGCGGGAGGCTGTCAGGTGAGCTCTGTGGCTTCCCTGCACCGTGCCCTGTGCCTCCCAGACATGGTTCTCTGCCCACGCGCCCTGCCCGGGCCCTTCACAGCCGAGGTGCCCTGTTCAGGGCTGCGGTATTTTGCTTGCTTCCAGCTGCTGCTGCTGGTGTGCCTGTGGGCCATCCAGCTCCTGGGCGTGCAGTGGCACGGGACCACCACATGGGCAACTTAAAGCCATAGGAATCCACTGCTCTGGCAGCCCCAAGGCCGAGGACCCCAGCATCGGCCGGGCCCTTCCTGTGGGAGGCCGCTGGCAGGCTGCCTCAGTCCTTGGCGTGGAGAAGCGTGGCTCCAGCCTGGGCCCCGTCACTGCATGGCCTCACCCACATGCCCGTGTCCGGGTTTCCCTCCTCACACGGACACCAGACCTGAGTGTAGGATGAGCTCCTGATCACCTCTGCAAGGGCCCTGGCTCCTCCCGGGACATCAGCATGTCTCGTGGGGCACAGCGCAGCCCAGTGTTTGGTGTTCGCCTGTCCCAGTGGCTGCGTTGGCCGTGTCACTCTTTGGCATTCCTTTTTTTATTTTGGTTGTAGGTGGACAGAATTTCTTTATTTTTATGTGGTGCTGAGGATCGAACCCAGTGCCTCACGCATGCTAGGCGAGCACGCTACCACTGCGCCATAACCCCAGCCCTTCCATTTGTTTTTATGAGAGGAGAAGATGTAGCGTTTGAATGTTGGGGGAAAACAAGCACCCTGGAGCGGCCAGCTCTGGGCCCTGCTGCCGGCCAGCTGGAGGTGAGCATGTGCCCTTCTTTCTGCAGGGAACTCCCAGTACAGCCAGCAGCAGGCCGGGTACCAGCAGGGCACTGCCCAGCCGCAGACCTACTCCCAGCAGCAGTACCCCAACCAGCAGAGCTATCCTGGGCAGCAGCAGGGCTACGGTAAGAGGGGCACTCCCCCCAGGGACCCGCCCTGCCCCCTGTGGGCACACACTCCTTGAGGCTCTTACTCTGGGGCCGATTAGTAGTTCCCCCGGTAGCAGTTCTGGATCTCCAAGACAGTGCAGGGCATTCCCGCAGCCTGCCGGTCCCCATGGTGAACCTCACACCATGCCGTGACGCGGCTGCCACAGCTAAGAAACCAGCACTCACTGCTGAGGACCAGACACACTGTTCAGACCTGGTGCCCCTGGTGTCCTTCCTCTGTCTGAGGGTTCCTCTGGTCTGGGTGTCTCAAACGACCTCACAACCTTGACAGCCTTGTCACACTGGCCAGGCGTATTGAACATGCCTCACTGGGGTTGGATGCTATTCTCCAGGTGAGACTGGGTCGTGGGTTTGGAAAAAAGACAGGTAGGTCCCTAGTTGGCACAGCTGATCCTCAGCTCACCTGTGGTGATGTGGCCAGCTTACCTGGCCCAGGTGGTGGTTGTCGTGTGTCTCCCTGGTCCGCTCCTCCCTCCTTCCCCTCCTGGAGCAGGTTAGTAAGCTCCAGTCAAGAAGGATCATCTTCATATGTTCTTTGGAATTCTGCAGAGAAATGTCCTGTGTCTGTCCATCCACCCCTCCAGGCGTGTTTTTAGGTCAGCATGTGCCTATGGACGGTAACCTCCATGTCAGGTCATGATCTGGTACCACTATACTTTGTGGTCAAGTTGCCCTGGCTGTGGCTCCAGTGTCCCTTTTTTTTGGGGGGGGGGGGCTGCCAGAGATTGAACTCAGAGGCACTCGAACACTGAGCCGCATCTCCAGCCCTATTTTGTGTTTTATGTAGAGACAGGGTCTCACTGAGTTGCTTACCACTTCGCCGTTGCTGAGGCTGGCTTTGAACTTGAAATCCTCATGCCTCAGCCTCCTAAGCCGCTGGAATTACAGGCATGCGCCACCGCACCCAACCCGTGTGTCTCTTTAACATGCCCCACCCTTTCAGGGTTTTGAGCACCTCTGTATTTTCTACACCATGTTTCTCCCGCCTAGCCCTAGGGTTAGCCACTTCTCAAAGGAGACCTGGTTCCTTTCATTGCAGAATAGTGGTAGACCCCAGGATGGGTGCAGGTGGGTGCTTTGCTTTCCTGAGCCTGCCTGCAAGGGGGCCAGTTTAGTGGCAGGGCTGGAAGCACTTTCCACTCGTGAACTTCTTTTCCCATGTGATGATTGCTAATGTGAGACCTGGCCAGCAGGTCCGTCGAGGCTTAGTGAGGCCCATGAACAGAGTGACCCTGCTTTCAGGATCGTGGGATGCAAAGGAGAGAAAGGCCAGGGTGGCTGTCCCACCTGTAGCAGGAACGCTGGCAGGAAGGAGTGCACAGCGTCACACAGGCCAGGTCTCAGCAGGATCCCGGCCCCAGTCTGCCCGGTGTCAGGACCTCATCCTGCCCTGCCCCTTGCCTGCAGGTTGCTCTTGCCCAGAGACCCAGACTGTAGGAAGTTCCCCATGGAACTCCTCAGACCCAGGGAAGGCTCATGCCCTCTTGGCCTGCAGTCAGCTCCCTGCAGTTCCTGCACCTGTAGAACTCCCTAGTCATGGGGAGCACACACCCTCTTTGCCCTGCAGTCGCAGAGGGCCACTGGGTGACATCCCTGCAAGCCATCATCATTTAAGGTGCACCGGAAGGATGGCCACCCCCTGGGTCAGAGCTGGCAGGCAGTGAGCTCAAGAGTGAGTCCTCTGCTGGGATGCGGTGGCCACGTCTATCATCCCAGTGACTGAGGAGGCTGAGGCAGGATCACAGGTTCCAGGCCAGCCTCAGCAACTTGGTGAAATCCTGTCTCAAAAACACAAAGGGGGGGCTGGGATTGTAGCTCAGCCGTAGAGCACTTGCCTCGCATGCGTGAGGCCCTGGGTTCGATCCTCAGCACCACATACAAAGCAATAAAATAAAGACATTGTGTCCATCTACAACTAAAAAAATATTTAAAAAAAAAAGGGGGGAGGGGGGCCACTGGGGATGGAGCTCAGTGGTAAGGTGCCCCTGAGTTCAATCCCTAGTATCAAGACAATTTTAAAAAACCTAGTCCTCACAGGTGCCCACCCACCCACCCAATGAAGGAACTTCTTCACTTATTTATTCCTGGAGCTGGAGTCAAACAAGTCTCCCCCTGCTGAGCTCACTCCCACTGAGCCGAGATAGCTTTGTAACTGAAACATAAACATGTCCTCGGGGTCTATGGTCAGGCCAGGCTTTCTTCCTTTGGTCTAGCAGGCGAGTCAGCTTCTGAGTCTTGGAGGAAGCTAGTCTGGCCAGTGGATCTCAGCCCTTGCTGCACCTGAGTCACCTGAGTGCCTTTTGAAAAGTTGCTGGGGCCAACCCAGACCCATTCTGAGGGTGGGCCCTGTGGGCAAGGTCCCCATGAAGCCCATGGGGTTCTGTGGGGAGGAGGAAGCCACAGATAGGGCCCTTCACCTTCATGCAGCGACCACCTAAATAGCATGTAGAGCAGACCTGGGGAGCTGGAGCTCGGCTCAGTGGTGGACTGCTTACCTATCACAAGCAAGGCCCTCCGTCAGTGAAAACATCGCTGGCTTTTATCAATGCTTTTTTTGTGGGGGCGCCGGGTACTGGGGATTGAACTCAAGGGCACTGATCATTGAGCCACATCCCCAGCCCTATTGTGTGTTTTATGTAGAGACGGGGTCTCACTGAGTTGCTTAGCACCTCGCTGTTGCTGAGGCTGGCTTTGAACTCACGATCCTCCTGTCTCAGCCTCCCCAGTTGCTGGGATTACAGGTGTGTGCCACCATGCCCAGCTCAGTTCTTTTCAAAGCCTTCAACTTGGTTTTCACAGAAATGCGGGCCATTTCTCCTCTGCTGCAGGTTTCCCCCGTTTCCTGTGATCTTTAAGGTATGCGTTGACAGTGTCACCATATATGATCTCAGCCGGTCTTGGAGCAGGTGTGTGGAGAGAGGCCTCATCCACCCATCCCAGGCGAGGGTGCCCAACTGGGGTCTGGCCGGTAGTCCCAAGGCCCTCTCTCTCCCTGTGTGGACTTAATGTTGAGGAAAAACAGGTCTCTGGTGTTCTGGAGACTTCCAAAGACAGGCTAGCCAGTGCTGGCTCCCACAGGTCCCGTGTCTCCCCAGGGCCCGCGCAGGGTGCCCCCTCGCAGTACTCCAGCTACCAGCAAGGACAAGGCCAGCAGTACGGGGGCTACCGAGCGGCGCAGACAGGACCCTCTGCCCAGCAGCAGCGGCCATATGGCTACGAGCAGGCAAGTTACCCGGGCGCTTCCGAACACCCGCCGGGGGCTGGGGGTGTAGGCCTGAGGAGTGCAAGGCCGCAGTCACTGGTGCCAGGTTCCCTTCAAGATCTCCTCTGCCTCTGGGCACAGCAAGAGCACCACAGGCTCAGGCCAGCCCGAGCAGCTTAGTGAGACCCTATCTCAGAAAGGGCTGGAGGTGTAGCTCAATGTAAAGCACTCCTGGGTTCCCCCACTACCAAAAAGAGACCTCTGCTGGGGCTGGGGCTCAGTGGTGGAGCATTCACCCAGCATGTGTGAGGCACTGGGTTCGATTCTCAGAACCACATACAAATAAATAAAATAAAGGTCTATTGACAATTTTAAAAATATTTTTTAAAAAACCCTCTGCTGATAAGCTCACCTCAGACAGACAGCTGGCCTTTTCTACCCCAGGCTTACCATTGGATTTATACCTAGGTACTCTGGTTTGTTCCACATGTCCTGCAAATGTTCACTGCACCTGGCATGTGTGGACCACTGCTGGGTGCGTGAGGCGTGGCACAGAAAGCTCACTCAGGAGGCAGCAGTCATTCGATGGTGCCAGCCACTATCCTGGGAGCAGGTGGAGAAGGGCACACATCCTCCAGGTGCCATTAGTTCTAGGAAGAAGAGAGAAGGGCAGCAGGTGGGTGGACAGGAACCCTGTCTGCCAAGGGGACAGTTGAGCAGGAACCAAGGAAGACCATTCTTGGTGGACAAGAATGAAGACTTCGGCAATAGTAAGGCCTGAGTGGCCAGAGTCCAGGAGCAGCAACAGCCTGTGATGGGGACAGGTGCAGGGCATGGGGCTTCACAGGCCCCACGAGGAGTTGCCCTTTGCTCTGAGTAGGAAGGGACTCCTGAAAGGACAGAGTCTGTGTGCCAGAAGCACTGGCAGGGTCACCTCCTCTCTGAGGGTCCCCTTCGGGCAGGGACCCTCACAGAGGAGATGAGCCAGGTTCAGGAAGAGGACATGCAAAGGTCTTGGGGCAGTGGCAGACTTGTTGTGTTGAAGACAGCAGGAAGAAGACTGGATAGCTGCAGGATGGGGCATAAGGGGGAGATGTGTCTCAGACACTTGTTTGGAGCTTCCTTAGCAAAAGGTGACTCCACAGTGACATGCTAGGTAGCAGGCATCAGTGACCTCACACAGCTAATGAAATTCCAGAAAGAGTGAACCAATCTGAAGTCTAACTTTGAGCAAGGTGAAAGCCAGCTATCTAATTATCAGGGCAGAGTAATTAGAGGAGCACACCACTTAGCATGGAGGACTAAGGTCCAGAGTGCCCTTATAAGTGCTTTGGGTGCAGCATGCTGGCTCAGCACACAGGCAGGCTCTGGGGTTGGCCTCTGAGTGTGCACTGGGAACAACAGCTGCCCAGAACAGTGTGGAATCCAGGAGGTGGCAGTGTGCAGGTGATGTACACCTGGAATTCCTAGGAAGTAACGGGCAAGCATCCTTGTTTCATGATGGACCAACCGAGGAATCATGATGTACGCCTACCTCAGAGAAGAGACACAATAACATTTTGGGAGAAAGTGTCTTCTAGCTCTTCGAGCTCTGATCTGTGCATCTGGGAGGTACATGGCCAGCTGTGGGCCACGGGATGCTGCTGTGGGGTGTGGGCTGGACCAGTCTGGGGCTGTAGTGCACACTGCAGGCCTCTTGCTGGAGGCCAGTGCGCCCCCACCCCACCCAGAGTCTGACAACTGGGCATGTCCCCAGAGGCTGCCAGGTGTTGCTGCAGACAGAATTGGCCCTACTTGAAAAGCCCTGGGCTAGACTTAGATTGTGCTGAGGCATTTGGGCTGCCCAGCTCTTTGGGCAGCCTAAACATTGCTGTTCTGTCAGCTGGGCAGGCCAGCTAGTCTTTCCTGTTCACCTGGATGGCGGCTGGGGTGTGCCTGGCCGTGCTTTTGGGTGTGGACCCTCCTACTCAGGACCACGGAGGTCTAATCTATGTCTTAATCTCCTCTAGGGCCAGTATGGAAATTACCAGCAATGAGGGACAGGCGTTCTTGTTGGAGCCTGGTGGGAGCGCATCTGGGCACTGGACAGCTGTGGTGGTTCTGATGAACTGTGCCGTGTTGCTCAACCCTTGCCCAGCACCGTGCCTGCATGTGAACATGCCCACTTCATGCTGGGTGCGATGCCACCTGCACCACTGGCACAAGACAGCACTTGCTGGGACATTGGGTGCTGTGTGTGGTATTGTATGTCAGTGCGATGGAGCGGTGGTCCCGTTTTTGTCCCCCACCCCCTTCTCTGTGTTCCTAGCTAGTTTGGGGGGTCATCTCATCGTCACTGTTCTGTGCCTGGTGATGGGACATAGTTGGAAGGTGCCACGGTCTTCACATCCACGTGAGCAGACCCGAGTCTGCTCCCTCCTTGTGTAGGTGTGCTGTGGGCTGGCCACACGGCCTGCAGCCTGTGCAGCCTTCGGCCACCTCCCCTGGACCTCCACAGGTATGGGGCCCCTTTGTGTGTTGGGCCAGTTTCTGTTCGGTGGGACAAGGATAAACATGCTTCACCTGGAGAGGCCACAATCATCATTTCCAGAGCCTGCCATTGCCTCTGTCTCTCACCAACTCTGTTGATCCAGAAAGGTATTCGTCTTTGTATTAAAAGGTAAAGAGGGATCAGTGACTATATTCCAAATAAATGAGCCCATGTGGGCAGTGTGTGATCAGCCTACCCAGGAGAGTCGTATCACCGAAGAGTAGGGACAGTTCTCTGCCCGCAGGGCCGACAGAAACGACTTTGGCTCTGGCCTTTGTTCATCTGATGTCATTTCTAGGATTCGAATATTTAATATGCCCAGTCCTAAACTTAAGTAATTTAAAGTATTGATACCAAATCTTCCAGACACTTGGCAAGTTGTTTATTTTGTATTATTTCTTCCAGGACCTACTTGTTCTGATCTCCAAGCAAGTGTTTCTTTTCCTTTAGGGACATCTAAAATCCACATACTGTTTTTGAAAAGAACCCCAGTAACTTTCCTGTGTCCTTTTGAATGAAAAGTAAAGGTTTTATATAATGAAATGTGAGTGACTCTTACATCACTAGGACATTCAATCCCATTTACATTCTGTGCAAATATCAAAGACAGCACACTTGGAAAATTATGGTCAAAGGAAAAATTCTACATTTCCGTAATTATAGGAGCATGGACACTTGATCAGCCTTTACTTGGGTAATAATAACTATATGTACTATGAACTCTTTAAAAAAAAATCTTTGTGTAAATGCTGACGTATTTCCAAGAACGACCAGGAAAATACAACAAATATCCAGTGCTTGAGATATTAGGCCTACTAAAGACAATGTTTTAATTGATATCTTATTTTTATTTATTTATTTATTTTTACTGGGGATTTAACCCAGGTGTGCTCTACCATTGAGCTATACCCCAGCCCTTATTTTTTTATTTTGAAACTGTATCTCACTGAGTTGCTCAGGCTGGCTCAAACTTGCCATCCTCCTGCCTCAGCTTGCTTAGTAGGTGGGATTATAGCAAATGTAATTCTTTGGTCCAGAGTTGAGTACTTTAGAATTTATAGAACATGTTTATTTATTTATTTATTTTTCACTTTTACAATTTTTGCTACAATTAATCCTGGCAGTCCATGCTGGGAAATATGGAGCAGGTACTGTTCCTATTTATAGATGAAGAACCAAGGCTCAGATGAAAGGACTTTTCTGTGCTGACTGACAGTCCTGTTCTAGGACATTCTCCCCTCTTCTATGGGAACGTGGGCATATAAGTATTTATGTTGTAGGCATAAGGTTTTTTAAAAAGAAATCCTTAGCACTGATAAGGGCTTTAAAATATGCCCATATTAAATTACAGAAATGAGAGTTCTTAATTGCTGAATGACAAAGGTATTAGCAATTTCATCTAGGAGTCATCTCTTGATTTTGTTCCTTTCTGGCATTTTTATATAACTAATTTGCAAACTCAGCTGGGGACTTCTTGAAAATGTGACATGTTAGGTAACCGTGAAGATAGTTTCTATCCCTTGCCAGTCTGGGAATATGCCTTGTGTGTGTGCGCGCGCGCGCGTTTTTTGTTTGTTTTTAAGTGTTGTATCAATGTTTTTTTGAAAGAAGAGATACTTAAAAAAACTTATTACCCCAAAACTTCAATCTGGAATGTCTTACATCAAGAATCTCTTGAATGTTGTGTATATATTTTAAAAAGCACTTTGTGAAATCGTTTGTACATTTATTCCCTGATTTATACACGGCTTTGTGTTAATATATTTATTGATTAACACCGACGTGTACTCGCTGTCTGTCCACTCTGTAACACCCGCGTGCGGCCGGCTCGAACGAACTGTTCGTGCGGTGTGGACTGTGCCGTGTTTTTCATACCCCGACCCAGGCCGCGGAGGGTGCGCGGGGAGCGCGGGTGACGCGCCGCCCAACGTCTCCGGCCACGGCCCGTTTCTGCCGCCGAGCGGGCCGGTTCCCGGCGCGGGGGCGGGGCCTGGGCGGGGCTGCGCAGGCGCGGCCGGACCCAGCCCCGGAAGCAGTCGGTGCCCCGGAAGCGGCGTCCGGGGCGAGCGGGCCTTTCGCCGTGGCGCTGCTCGGCTACGTGGCGGGTGCTGGGCTCTGCGGGCGCCGCGGCCTCCCCAGGGCGTGAGGCGGAGCGCGTCACGAGGTGACAGGGCGATTGGGTGCGTCGAACGGTCTGCGTGCGCGCCTCCTCCCCGAAGTGCGGCCGCGGGAGCTGACCGCCTGGGCGAGTGACCGCCCCTCCACGCTTCTCGGCCTCAGCCGCTTCATGGGGCGCAGAGAAGCAGGCGCCACTCCCACGGGGAGCAGCGGGGCTGGCGCTCCGGCCTGCACAGAGTGGCAGGGCCCTTGTTCTGCCTGGGGCTCCAAGGATTAGGGAGGCAGCAGGTGGCAGGACCGGCAGCGGCGCAGGAGGCGACTGCGTGAGTGCAGCCCTGACCTTCAGGCTCGGGACCCGAACTGGTGGGAAGCCCTCCTGCTTTCCTTGCAGTCAGTAGGTCATGGTAACATGCATGCTCGAGTCAGCAGGGATTAAGGACTGAGTTTAAGCCTCTCTGGGAGGTTTTGGCAGTACCTTCTGTGGACCAGTACAAGCTCCGCTTGACACTGTACAACAACGACACTGTCCATGTAAGTCTGTAAAAGTCCTGTCCTGTGACTGCAGAGAATGTCTCTGTCAGACTCCTGATCCTGGGCTCTCGCCATAGCCTTCTTCATTGTTCTGTGCTGAACTGGGCCCAGCACATCGATGCTGTTACAGGGAGCATGAGCTCACTTTCCTAGGGTCTCTGCTGTGCAGGCAGGCACTGTCCTATAGTAGCGTTGTGATGATCACAGCTCCCAAACTTGCTGTCCAGTGTGGTGCCCTAGGCACCTGTGGCTGAGTGCCCAACAGCGTGGCCTGTAGGGCTGAGGAACCAAGTTCACATTTCATTCAATTTTAATTAATTGAAACTTAATAGATCCAAATGGCTAGTAGTTCCAGTAATGAATAGCACAAGAATACCCTCATTAGAAGGAAAATCAAGACCACCAACCAGCACTGCAGAACACTGTAGAATCTGCTCCCCTGGAAAAGGAGACCTGCATCATGGTGGGTTCCTCCAGCTCCAGACAGAAGGGCAGAAAGGAGGTGCACCAAATTAGGGAGGATTTAGACCTCAGCTCTCTGGGGGCTTTGCAGTCAACCAGCTGCTTCTTCATCTCTGATCTTCAAGACTCAGGCTGCGGGACACATGGCATGAGTTGCCAGCAGAGTCGCTGCAGGGTACTGCGTGGGTGAGCTGTAAGTTGTTGCCCCCTAACCACACTCCTCCCTGGCCCTTTCTTGTAAGTCACCTCTCTGCCTCTATTTATTTATTTAGGTACCAGGGATTTTAACTCAGGGGTACTCAACCATTGAGCCACATCCCCAGCCCTATTTTGTGTTTTATGTAGAGACAGGGTCTCACTGAGTTGCTTAGCACCTCGCCATTGCTGAGGCTGGCTTTGAACTCGTGATTCTTCTGTCTCAGCCTCCCTAAGTGCTGGATTACAGCATGTGCCACCACGCCCAGGAATGTTCTTTTCTGATCAGGTCAATTTCTTGAGTCCCCGCAGACTGCCTGGGAGTGGTGGAAGGCAGGGAAGCTTGATGCTCGCGGGCTGGCAGCACTGAGGAGTGGCTCCCAAGGCATGTGCCCTGGGGCCAGTGCTGCTGCTGCCGTCCACACACGCTCAGAACACTGGCACTGGGCGTGGGTGCGGGACGCCGCTGTGTGCCCCACAATTCAAGTCTAGTGTAACACTGTGCCAGGGGGAGGGGACCTCATAGGCCATGCACTTAGTTGCACAAAACCACCCCCGTCTCATACCAATCACAAGAACAGGTCTCCAGGTCCCCACACCTCTGTTAGACTTGGCTACAACTAGGGGGCTTCCTCCAGCCTCTCCCCAGGTTCACAAGACTCAAGAAAACATGTGGCATTTACTTGTTTGTTATGAAGAATACGTTATTTGTAAGAATACTGCAGAGGATGTGGTAAATAGCCACAGAGGTCCAGAAAGGCCCCCGATGCAGGAGCTTCTGCTCCTGTGGAATTGGATGTGGGACCCTCCAGCATGTGAAGTGTTCAACCCGAAAGCTCTCCAGACCCCATGGCTTAGGGTGTGGGTGGAAGTTCCTCACGAGGTGTGATCAGTTGTCAGCTCAGCCCCAGCCCGTCTCCCTGCTGGAAGACAGGGTAAGATGAAAGTCCCAAGCTTCACTCTAGGCCTGCTCCTTCTGGTGACCAGTGCTTGTCCTGAAGTTATCCAGGGGCCACCGAGAGTACCTCATTAAAGCAAATGTCTCCCCTGGCACTCAGCAAGTCCTAAGGGACGCAGCGGCTCTGGTCAGATACCCCACACTCCTGTTTCTTCCATCACTCAAGGAAAGGAATTGCAAGGGTCTGCAATACAGGGTCAGGCCGAGGGCAGAGACCAAGTAGCTGTTGCTCATCACCTCACAGTGGGACGGCCAGTGCTGCTCTGTCCTCACGGGTCAGCTCAGCCCGTCTTCACCATCCCTGTATTTGCAGGTGAGGAGACTGAGGCAACAGGTGATGCCCTTCCCTGGGTCACGCCCAGGTGAGTGGCAAGGCTGGGAGTTGGTTCAGAGCCTGGTGCGTGACCACCACACTCCACTTTGGGTTCTCAAGTTCCAGTTTGATGATTTGAAACTGCAGGAGATTAACACACACAGTTACACTTGGGCAAATGGATATTTTTATTTTGAAACAATTTTGACTTGAGGTTCAGTTTGCCTTTTAACATTTGCATTAAGCAGATAATATTCCCCAGGGAGGTATACCCAGTGCTGTGGGAGACCTAATGATCTCAGTCTTCTGTGCACACATTCTGCCTACGTCACAGATGGGCTGATGGGCACCACAGGACACCACATGCTCGGGATTGAAACGTGGGTTGTAGGTTTGTCCTTTGTCTCGGGCACCCAGGTTCTTTCTCCCATGGACCAGGCACTTTGCTTTAGCTTCAACTTGACGTTCAGACTACAACCAAATTTATTGTGCCTGTTTGGCTCATTTTAGGGGCCATGATACCTGTGAGACTCTTCTCAACAAGACCTCAGAGCCTGTTGGAGGGCCTGGCACGACGGACTCAGTTTGCACAGGCCAGCCTCAGGCTCTGCCGACTCCTTCCACAGCAGGCTTCACCCAGGATGCTGTCAGTGGGCCACAGGGACCATGCCAAGCACCAGGAGCCACCCAGAAAGAAGCTGCTCTCTGAGAAAAAACTGGTAAGATTTCTCAGCTGGGCTTACCCTGCCACAGGCTGCCCTTTGGAAGGCAGCAGAGTGTCATATGTTCTGATTATGGAACTATAGAGCCTCTTGAATGGGGCCCTTGTGCCAAGGACCGTGCTGTCACAGACAGCAGCCCAGGGTGCCTTGGAAGGTGTGGCAGTGCAGGGCTGCTCATGGGTTACTGGCCTGAATAGCCGGCATGTGTGAATGAAGGGATCTCAACCTAAAACGTCCAGGGAAAAGTGACCCTTTGGTTTTATAGTTTAAGCCTTCAATGTCTCTTGTTCTATTTACTAAAACCTATATAAAACAAGAATGATCTTTAACTAAATTTAAGAAAATACAGCTGGGCGTGGTGGCACATGCATCTGATCCCAGTAACTTGGGAGGCTGAGGCAATAGGAACATGAGTTCAAAGCCAGCCTTAGCTGGGTGTGGTGGCGCAAGCCTATAATCCCAGCACTTAGGGAGGCTGAGACAGGAGAATTGCAAATTCAAAGCCAGCCTCAACAACAGCAAGGTGCTAAGCAACTCAGTGAGACCTTATTTCTACATAAAACAAAATAGGGCTGAGGATGTAGCTCAGTGGTCGAGTGCCCCTGAGTTCAATCTCATACCAAGAAAAAAAAAGCCAGCCTCAACAACTTAGCAAGGGCCTGAGCATCTCAGTGAGACCCTCTCTCTAAATAAAAGATAAAAAGGTCTGGGAGCCGGGCGCGGTGGCTCAAGCCTGTAATCCCAGCACTTAGGGAGGCTGAGACAGAAGAATCACGAGTTCAAAGCCAGCCTCAGCAATGGTGAGGTGCTAAGCAACTCAGTGAGACCCTGTCTCTCCATAAAACACAAAATAGTGCTGGGGATTTGGCTCAGTGGTCGAGTACCCCTGAGTTCAATCCCCAGTACCAAAAAAAAAAAAAGGTCTGGGGATGCGGCTCATTGGTTAAGTGCCCCTGGGTTCAATCCCTAGTACCAAAAAAAAATAAAGAAAATACATAGTTTGCAACTCACTCGGTCTCCTGCAGTGCTCCAGGTGCATTCTAAGGCCTGCAGCAGAGGAGCGCCTGGGCAGGGTGGGTGTAGCTCAGGAGCAAATGCCTGCCTAGCCACACAGGAAGGGACGAGGAGCCTCGGTGGGCTGCAGGCAGATCTCCATCTCCTGGCCAAGGAAATGCCCTTTCCCGGGTTAGGCCTGAGTCTGCATCTTGCCCCGCACAGTGCTGACCACTTGTACTTTTCCCCAATCAGGTGGATCCTGATTTTGTTGGCACACAGCAAAATAACACATTAAGTTTTTAAAACAGTAATCCGTGATTCCAAGTGGCGGTACCAGAGAATCATAGGATCTTTATATAGCCTATTGGGTGGAAATGCACGTGTCTTGAGTCCTGAGGAGGGCAAGGGGCTTTGGAGCCCACAGGTGTGTCTGTCCTGCAGACCTGCAGAAAGCAGGCGTCAGGGGCACTGTACCTGGAGCCTGGGGTAGCCACACTTGCAGGACGAGCTAACGTGTGTTAACTAATCTAGTCCGTCAGCTGCTCTGATTCTTCAGCGGGGCTGTGCCTACCTTCAGAACCTGGAGAGAGAGCTCCTCTGAAGAAGGGCTCTGTGACCACCTCTCTGCATGTCTCAGGGAAGCCCTAGCAGTTAGGGACAGAGTGTCCTTTTTCCACAGTTGAAAGTCCGCAGCTGCCCAGGAGGGCCTTCACCTTGACCTTGCTGTAGCCCACAGAGCGAGAGCCAGGATATCAGTGGAGACCAGACGTGTTAGTGATGAGTTTCCTTTGAAGAAAGCTGGTCTCTAGGTTGGAAATGCTGACTTTCTTTTTGAAGGACCTGAAGTCTGAAAATTCTCATGACTTGTGGGAACTGATTTTTATCTTTGGATTTAGGAGAGATTGGTAATATTAGCACCATTAATTTCTTCTTTTTATTTTATTTTACTTTATTATTTTTTTTAGTACCAGGGATTGAACTCAGGGGCACTCGACCACTGAGCCACATCCCCAGCCCTATTTTGTGTTTTATGTAGAGACAGGGTCTCACTGAGTTGCTTAGCGCCTCGCCATTGCTGAGGCTGGCTTTAAACTCTTTCTGCAGTCTCAGCCTCCCAATGTGCGGGGATTACAAGTGTGCGCCACCGCGCCCAGCTAGCACCATTAACTTCTGATTTTAATCAATAAAAAGGCATATTTCTCGTGGACACTTGGTCTCATGGAAGAGCTGTGGAGTGTTGCTAATGCTGTGGGTACCTTGTGATTTCTGTAGAAAAAGTATTTTGTGGACCATCGGAGAGTACTTGTTCGTGGAGGAAATGGAGGCTCTGGCATGAGCTGCTTCCACAGTGAGCCCCGCAAGGAGTTCGGGGGCCCCGATGGTGGAGATGGTGGTAACGGTGGCCATGTCATCCTGAGAGGCACGTGCCCTGGGAACATCTGGGGAGGAGCCAGGTCCTCATATCCACCTTCTTATCCTGACTTGTCTTACATTAAAAACTTGAAGTGTAGGGCTGGGGTTGTAGCTCAGTGGTAGAGTGTTCACGTCACATGTGTGAGGCACTGAGTTCCATCCTCAGCACCACATAAAAATAAAAAAATAAATGTATTGTGTCCATCTACAACCAAAAAACAACTTGATGTGTAGACATTTCTATAAAGTATGTGGGTGTTCATAAAAAGTGCACTAAAAGCCAAGCATGGTGCTGCAGCCCCTAATCCCAGCCACTTGAGAGGCTGAGACAGGAGACTCAAAAGTACAAGTCCAGCCTCTGCAACTTAGTGAGACCCTGTCTCAAAAATGAGAGAGAGCTGGGGTGTAGCATAGTGGTAGGGTGCTGCCTGGCCGGTGCGAGCCCAGGCTCAGTGTCTAGTACTGCCAGACAACACGAGCACTGAAGAAAGCAACCTGGAGTGCTTCCTGGTTGAGGCTTTTCTTTCCAGGAACACAAACAGTTTGCCTTTAGGAACCTTAACATGATAGTAGATGTCACAGTGTCACTTGTAATCAGCACACATTCAGCCCGAGTGCTGCGTAAGCTGGGGACAGAAACATTGACTGCATAGCGAGATGGAGCTCTTTCTAAATTGATGGCATCATGAGTAACTTCAAAATATTCAGGAATGGCAGGAAAATAAGAGCTAAATTGCTCATTGTGTTGCTCATTGTCAGTAATGTGTGCTCCTGCTCCTCTGCCTCGCGGGCGCCTGAAGGATCTAGGCAGGCCCCACACTAGCCACAGGCCCTGGTCCTCACCCAGAGTACCAGTGTCTCACCCAAAGGAACATCGGCATTCTTGCTCTGCCTCTAGCTGACCAGCAAGTCAAGTCACTGTCACCGGTCCTGTCCCAGTATCAGGGTTTTAGTGGAGAAGATGGTGGCGGGAAGAACTGCTTTGGCCGGAGTGGCGCCATCCTCCACATCCGGGTAAGCCCAACTGCTGAATCCACCTCTCCTGTCATTGGCGTCAGCTGCTTGGGTGGGTGACAAGGCAGGGGAGTTCACCTCGCGCAGGGCCTTGTGCACTGGTGTTGGGCCGCGTGCGGTATGACCCTGCAGGTGGGGACCTTAAAGGACGCGGCCCACAGAGCACACCCTGTCCCCTTCTCTGACTGAGGCTGTCATCTTGTTTTAGAAACACTGTTAAAAACAACGCAGAAGCCACCTGAGCGGTCTGACAGACCGTGCACAGCCGTGGAATTCCTGGTGGCTGTGAGGGCAGAGGCCGGTGGCCCCTGCAGCCCTGGCTGGTTGTGGACCGTGACTTATGAATGCCATGCTGCTTTCAGGTTCCCGTGGGCACCTTGGTGAAGGAGGACGGTGAGGTCGTGGCCGACTTGTGCCAGCCGGGCCAGGAGTACATCGCTGCCCTGGGCGGGGCAGGCGGGAAAGGCAACCGCTTTTTCCTGGCCAATGACAACCGTGCCCCTGTGACTTGTACCCCTGGACAGCCGGGTCAGGAACGCATTCTCCACCTGGAGCTCAAGACAGTGGCCCATGCTGGGATGGTGGGTTCCTGGTGCAGGGCGAACAGCTGGCTTAGGAGACAGCAGCAGCTTCTCAGCTCCCTGGTCCCTGCCTTAGCCAGCTGTCAGGCTGCCACGTCGAGGGCCTTCCTGGGGTCACGTGCTGCCCTCGCTCTCTTCCAGGTCGGCTTCCCCAACGCTGGCAAGTCCTCACTCCTTCGGGCCATTTCCAATGCGAAACCTGCTGTGGCTTCCTACCCGTTCACCACCTTGAACCCTCACGTGGGGATTGTTCACTACGAAGGTCACCAACAGGTCGCAGGTGGGGCATCCACAACCCTGCCCCAGGGGGCTGCGGTGAGCTGAGTGATCCAGGAGGGTGAAGGCTCCTGAGCTTAGCGTCCTGTCTTTCCTAACTGAACAACTTTAGTGAGTCTGTTCTCTTAAAATCAGCACCAGCCGGGCGTAGTGGCGCAAGCCTGTCATCCCAGCACTTAGGGAGGCTGAGGCAGGAGGATCGCGAGTTCAAAGCAGCCTCAGCAATGGTGAGGTGCTAAGCAACTCAGTGAGACCCTGTCTCTACATAAAACGCAAAATAGGGCTGGGATGTGGCTCAGTGGTCAAGTGCCCCTGAGTTCAATCCCCAGTACCAAAAAAATAAAATAAATAAAATCAGCACCAACCCCTGGAATCCCTAGTTTCAGGTCAGATCTGTAAGTGTAAATTTCAAACCCAAGGAGAGTGTTTCTGCGTGGCTTCATTCTTCCATAGTGGACTCTGCCCTGATGTAGACCACGCACGATTTAGAAAGCTTTTCCTGTACCCTTTCGAGAGAAGAAAACTTTTTCCAGAAGATAATGTACCCATTAAAAACAGTCTGCTGAAAAGGTGGTTTGTGTAGCACTTCACATTTGCAAAGTGCTTCATGATGGTTTCTATCAGTAATCAAATTATTAATAGAATGCAGGAAGCCGTTTCTCCTTTTTGGATCATGTTTGAAGCCAGGAAGGGCAGGAACAAGTTAAACACTGCTCATCAGATCAGTGTGCCATCTTGCATTCTGCAAATCTGAAAGCTGAGGTGGCCCCATGGTCTGGGCTGCCCAGCCCCTGGGGTAAATGATGCTGCACTTCCCCAGGCTCCAGGCACCCCTCCCGGTCCTGAGGTTGAAAGTCAGTCCAGCGTGTGGGGCCCACCATGACCCTGTGCTCTTGTTCCCTACAGTGGCAGACATCCCAGGCATCATCCGAGGCGCCCACCTGGACAGGGGCCTAGGACTCGGCTTCCTCAGGCACATCGAGCGCTGCCGCTTCCTCTTGTTCATAGTGGACCTTTCCCTGCCAGAGCCATGGACTCAGGTGGAGGACTTAAAATATGAACTGGAGAAGTACAAAGAAGGCTTGTCTGAGAGGCCCCATGTGGTTGTCGCAAACAAGATTGATCTCCCCCAGGCCAGAGCCCGTCTGCCCCAGCTCCAGGACCACCTAGGACAGGTCATTGCCCTGTCAGCAGTGACCGGGGAGAACCTGGAGCAGCTGTTGCTGCACCTGAAGGTGCTACACGATGCCTACGTGGAGGCCGAGCTAGAGCAGGGCCGCCAGCCTCTCAGGTGGTAAAAGGGCACAGTAGACACGGGCCTGCAGGCTACCACACAAACAAACCTAATTATAAAACATGGTGGTTCTGAACACGAGAAAGTGCTTGCAAATATTGGAAGTGTTGGTGCTTCTGTCTTCCCTCGCCAACTTAGGGCTCCCCGACCAGTGTGCCCCCTACCCTCTGGCCTGGGGTTCCCTCAGGTAGCAGAGCATTCTGTGCCACCTGACACCATCTGCTCCCCAGTGCTTTGCCGACTAATTTGCTAAGGTTGACTCATTTGTGCTGATTAACACCCTTAATTGGGAGAAGGACCATGCCACTGGCTGGTGTTAGCAAACGCTGCTGCTGCTGCTCACAGGCTCCTGCAGAAGAGTGCAGCCAGAGCCCAGGGCTCACACGTTAGCATGTGTGGCAGAGGCAGCCTTTAGGTATCTACTGCCTGCGGCCCACAGCCTTGTGGTGCAGCAGGCCTGCGCACAGCTGCTCAGTGGAGCTGTCTGCTGCTCCCAGACGCCAAGGCGGACTGGCTTCACGACTGAGTGCACCCAATATCCGGCTCGGCACGCTTGGCTCCTGGCTCCACTCCATGTGCACAGCAAGCTGCCAACTGAAGGCAACAGGAGCCTGAGTGGCCAGCGTCGCTCCTGGTAGGCGGCCAGACTGGTCCTCTGCTTGCTGGGTTTGAGGAGAACCCTTGCTCTGGGCCAGGCAGTCACCAAGACTCGGCAGGCCCTGCGGGAACGTTGGCCGCCTTCCCAAGGCTGGGCTGCAGCCGGGCTCTCCTCCCGATGCTGTGCCTCGAAGGCAGTCTCTCCTACAGGGCTCAAGACTTTGCCCCGGGCACCTCATTGAGTGCAAGTGGGGCAGGATGAGGATGGCCTGCCCTTCAGAATGCTCCCCTGAAGACCCCAGTGTCTGACCTGTCCCTGATGACCAATCAGAAGTCGTGGGGATAAGAGAAGACAGAGAAGGGGCCCTCAGCTTTAGGGAGATGCCTGTCACAGTGTAAGGTCAGCCACGAGGGCCCAGGCAGCTGTGCTGTTGTAATGCTCAGCTCAGGTTCTTTCTGTGCATTGGGGTTGGGCTACCTTGAATAATAGGCCTGCGCCTCGGCTCTCAGGAGCAATTCAGTTTTGATCTAACATCAAATCTGCAACTAGAACGCGAGGTCCTTTTACCCAAAGCTTTATTTTAATGTCTTGTAATTTCAAAGGCCCTCGTGTTCTAGAAGCCAGGGATGGGTCTTGAATCTGTCTGCTCCCCTTTCGGGCCACCACAAAGGGTCTCTTAGTCAGGCCTGGCCTGAGTGCCAATTATCCACAGCTTTCATCTTTGTGCTGGGCCCCACACGCTCCTGGCAGGGCGTGTGCAGAATGCCTCCCGCCCTGACCCATCACAGCTCCCTGTGGCTCAGAGGCCTTGGTCTGGACTGGCTTCTCAGAGTCGAGGTCGTCTCCAGGACACAACCATCAGTCCTTTGCTGAGACCACTGCCACACCATCGCTGGTGTTGCCTGAGCTTTGCTGACAACAGAAGCCCTGAGGCTTGCTAACACTGTTCTCTCTGACC
Source organism: Geosciurus inauris (assembly GCA_004024805.1). Classification (NCBI taxonomy): domain Eukaryota; kingdom Metazoa; phylum Chordata; class Mammalia; order Rodentia; family Sciuridae; genus Geosciurus; species Geosciurus inauris. The sequence continues at coordinate 99,894 of PVHX01003426.1, read as the reverse complement.
TCGCCTCTCCCTCTCACCGCAGCTGGGAGCCCCAGGTGGCCATCACCCCAGCCTTCGGTGGCAGGCGCATTTCCCTGCACCAGTCTTGAGCGCCTGCTCCTCCTACCCCCCGGCAGGCTTAGAGGAGCTGACCCCAAAAAGACTGTGGGCAGGGATTGTGGGACGAGCGAGGAGTGGGCACCAGTACATTTGCTTTCTCTTAATCCGAAACAGGAAGGTGGTGCCCTGCCCAACCCCATCCCGCCTCCCTGCCCCTCCCGCTCCATCCGGGCTCCCTGAGGAGCACTTGTGCCAGGGCAGGCTGCCCATACCTGCTCTGTTGTTCGTGCCGCTGACTAGTGGCATTTCTCAGACACTCCAGCAAGCCAGCTTCCCTCTGTTGCTGGAGCTTCTCCTGGGTCTGGGTCAGCCGCCTGCAGGCAGTGGCCAGAGGCCCTCCACAACGGGTCTGAGCCTGCAGGGTCTGGCCTGCCCACACTGGGGCAGTCCCCAGTCTGTCTTGTTCGGGAGCCTGCTTCCTGTGGATAGTCACCGTCCAGTGGTTCTGCCTGAGTATCTGCCGTGGACTACAATCTGGCTACTCCATGATCTTTCTAGAAGCAGGTCTGAGGATGAGGACCCAGCTTCAGGAAGCAAAATGTCCCTAAGTCCCCAGCTTTGAGTCCTGTGTGCTCCCTCAGCCTGGCACCCTTGCTCCAGAGTGCCCAGCCACTCGGTCCAGAGACTAAGCCTCTAGCTCCAGCGGGGCCTGAGGGGTGCATGCGGGAGGAGCCCCTGCCCTCAGTCCTCCGACCACTGCCACGGGGTCTGCCTCGAGCTCTGGGAGGCTCTAGCCCACTCCTCCCTTGTGCATAGAGGTTCCCACCGACCACATTCCAATCGACAGTGGGAAATAGAAGCCCATAGGACAGTTTCCAGGGACATAAAAAGCCTGGGAAGGCCAAGGGGGCTGGCCTGCTTTCCAACAGGACAGGTTTCCCTCCACCCCAGCAGATGGAAGCCACGGGCAGCTGGTGGCCTTAGTGGCAGAGTGCAAGTGGAGCCCAGCTCAGCCTGCTGCCTCGGATCTCCAGCCTGCCCTGACCAGTGGGGCAGCACCAGCTCCGCCTCCAAGGGCCCTGCCACTCCCCCTCTGCCCTGGGTCCATAGCTTGGCCCTGCCTGGCTGGCCTGGCAACCAGAGGCCCAGCTGAGGCAGAGCTACCTGATACTCCCCAGGGAGCCAGGATGAGTCCAAACGTGGGATGACAGAGGTGTTCCTTCCCAGTTCTGGAGACCAGAAGCCCAGGATCCAGGTATCAGAATCCCTGGGGAGGGTCCTCGCTGCCTCTTTCAGCTATCAGTGGCTACTGCTGTCCTCAGACCTCTGCTGCCATGTTCTTGTGGCATCTCCCTGTGCCCCTCTGTCCTCTTCTTCTTAAGGACCCCAGTTACTGGACTTAAGGTGCTCTCTAAATTCAGGATGCCCTCCTCTTGAGATCCTTAACAGACTATATTCACAAAGATTCTATTTCTGACCAAGGTGCATCCTGAAGTTCTGGATGGACGTGAGTGCTGGCCTGTCATTCAGTCCCATGTGGCATCCCTTCTCATTTTGATGCCGTGTATCCTGTGAGGGGTGTTGTGCACTTGGTTGGGCATCTGTGAGTGCCTGACTTCCCCCTGTCTTCATCCACATCAGCACATCAGCCTCAGCTCCACCTCAGAACCAACCAGAACCTGGCTCTTCCCCCGGACGATCACTGCAACCTCTAACGTCCCTGCCTGTGCCCTCTCCCTGTGGCAGGTGTAGGACCCTGTGCAGGCAAGTTCCTCTGCCCACTCACAGGACAGGGCTCTTGCTGCCCTGCCAGCTACTCCCTGGCCACACTAAGGACACACCCTAGACTACTACAGCCTCCTGTGGACCCCTGTGACCAAATGTCCCCATTCAGGAAATAAAGACAGCCCACCACCCCGCCCTCAGCATATGCTGCCACCCTCATGCATTGACTGCCCCTCCTAAAACCCCTTGAGAAGGTGACCTTGTCTGCAGTGCCCCCAACACCTGGGACAGCATTGGTACCAGGGCTGGACATGAAAGACAGGTGTGCTGAGTGTACTCGTGTGAGTGTATGCTAAGATGTACACCAGTAGGGGACACAGAGGCCATGGAGTGGGAAACCACCCAGCCAGGAAAGGAGCAAGCTCCATGCCTGTCTTGATGCAGCTGCCCAGAAGCCAGGCAGGTGCAGAGGCACATCCCAAGGTGGCCCGCTGTGACTGTCTATGTCGTGGCAGATTGCTCAGAGGCTGGGGCTGGAGCAAAGAGCAGTGGTGGTCGGGATGGGAGGCAGGGACAGGGCAGTGCTGCAGCCGGGTAAGGGCAGCAGCAGGTTGACGGAGGTGGGCCTCAGTCCACCGTGTGAAGAGACTCAGTACTGAGCGTGCGGCTGGGTGGACGCAGAGGTACAGTGCTTGCCTGGTGTGCCTGGGACCCTGGTTTATCCTCAGCACCCCCCAAAAGAGCCTGGTGTTTAATGGGTGACAGGTGCCAGTGGGGAGATGAAGCATTTCTGGGGTGGATGGGGTGGCGGCTGCTGAGCTGTACACTTTCAGTGGGTGGATGGCAGATTCCCGTGGTGGACGCTTCATACCACAATGACAACAACTGCCAGAACCTCACACCTCAGGACACACTCGTGTGGGTGCAGGTAGGATGGGCAGGATGTGGACAGTGGGTGTCGGCCTCTTGCTACAGCCCTGTGGTTCCACTGGCAAACATCGGGCAATGGGTACTCAGGGTCTCTGTACCTTCATACCCCCACCCCTGGCATGTGAGTCTATGACAAACTCAAAGAAAAAGCAAAGGACACCTTAGCCACAGCGCTACTTTCCAGCTAGCCCCCAGCCTGTCCCCAGCGGGCAGTCTGGAGCAGTGTTTGCTGAGGGAATGGGCACCTGCATTTGGGGGGCCCACAGGGGTCCATCGAGGCCTGCACTCCCCTGGTGTGAGGCCTCCCAGGGAATGTCCCTCCCTCTTCCTCTGCAGGGACTCCTGGGGATGTGGCCATTAGCCCCACAAGGGTAAAAGAATCTACACATGCTGGATATGTTCACACTTGTGTGGCCAGCCTCGCCCATGGCCACCACATGGCCTTCTGAAACAAGGGAGGCCCTGGCTCCCAGCCAGCATGCAGAATGGGCAACCTGTCACACGGCCCAGTGGCCCCAGCCCACACTGAACCCAGGGGGTGGGAGCCAGGGCTACATGGGGCACTGTGGTGGGTGCTAGGGACAGGTTGTGTGGCAGACAGCTGCCTGGTTATTTTTTCTTTCTTGCCGTCATTTTGTTTGAGGAAAGGAGGGTTTTTTGTTTTGTTTTGTTTTTAACAAAAGCCAGTGTGTTTGTGTCTTTCCCAAAGCCAGGAAATCACCCCCTGCTCTGCTGTGGGGACAGGACTGGCCTTGGCCCAGCAAACTGCTCAGCTCAACCAGTGCCTGTTTCACTGGGCTGGGTGGTGGGACATGGTGAGGGCAAGTGAGGCTAGGACCTGGGCGGGTGTTGGTTCCACGTGGATCTGGATGTGGGGCTGACAAGCCCAGCGATGGGGCAGGAGATGCTGGCCTAACCTGTCAGGCGACACACTTCAGCCACCCTGTGACTTGTGGGACCCTGTCCTGGGCCAGAGTGCTCGGGGGTCACTGGGATGCATGGCCAAGAGCAGAGCAAAGCCTTGTGGTTCTGGTGGCTAGGAGCTTCAGAGTCCGTCGGGGCTGTGACTCCAGAGGCAGGGGCAGAAGCTTGCTTGCTAGGAACAATCTGAGAGGACAGAGCAAGAGACGCTCCTGCCGGGATGGCCTGAGGTCAGCCTGGCACTCCTCACAGCCCTGCCTCCACACTGCCAGGCTGGCCCCGACCTGCCCCGGCTGTCTGCCATCCAGCTGCTGTGCCAGGAAGGCTCCCTGCTGCACCTCCCCCTTGGGCCCTGGGACAGCCCTGTGGTGGGGAAGTGTTGGGAAACTTACCCAAGAGTCTCCCTGCCGGGCACATGCAGTAACTTCCTGTGCTGGGGCCACCCCAGGCAGGCCCCAGGCAGGCCCCAGCCAGTGCCTTCCAACCAGCTGCCCCTGTGTATGCTGGCACAGCCCCAGCAATGTCTGCCCTCTCCTGGAGATGGGTTCTATTCCCTGTGTCCACCTAGCTGTGTGGCCCATCGAGGAACGGCTAGAGCTCGTTGGTCAAGGGGGCATCCTGAAGGGCCCAGTCCTGGCCCTAGGAAGCGTCTGCATGGCTCTACAGGTGTCCATGGCCCAATAGCCCTTAGAGCCACTTGCCCACCAGGGGCTCAGGCCCAGCGGTTCCTGCCACCCAGATGGACAACCCTTCTGTCCCTGCAGGAGAAGCCTGGTGCAGGGTCCAGCACAAAGCAAGCACTGGGAGGTTTGTGGACCGTAGCCCTTGCCGTGGGTGTGTCTTCCTGAAATACCTGCATTAGAATTTGACTTACTGGGTTTAACATCAGCCCAGAATGTAAATCTCCACCTCTTCCTGGGATAGTCAGTCCATCACTCTAGCATAAATTAATGGCTGCTTGGAGGGAATGAGGCAAGGGACAGTTGTTTTCTGGCTTGGAGCCTGTAATGGACCAGGTGAGACCCAGAGCTGACAGAGGAAGCTGTGGGTCCTAAGGGACCAAGGCTACCAGGGAGGCACGACTGAGGTGGCCCTCTGGCCACCCACCAGCCTGGCTTGTCACAGTCTGCAGGTCTGCCAAGCTAGAGGACCTGCCCAGGGGCCAGGTGGGAGGGCTGAGGGCAGGACCCCACTGCAGAGCCGCCCCACTCCGACTCCCACTTGGAACAGGGTCTGCTGGGGTCTTTAAAGAGACATGGACAGTAGAGGCCTGTGGCAGCTGTCAAATGTGTACTGTCTGAGCGTGGCAGAGCAGTGGCTCAGAGGGGCAGGCCTGTGTGGCCTGGCACAGTCCCTTCGATGTCACCTCCCTCGTCTCACTCTTGAGAGCTGGTTCTTCCCCACCTCCCCTGTCTCTCTCTCCTTTGAAGGGCACGTGCATGCCTCTCGCGGGTCTGTGTCTGGCATTCCAGTGAGAGACATGTCACAGGGCAGGGCTGGATGCTCTCAGGACCACCTGCTTAGTGGTTCAGGCCCTCATGTGGCAGCTTGTTGGCAGGAAGGACGTCACCTCTCAGCTCCAGAGCCCGGTGTTGAAAAGATGGCTTCCTGCCAACACTGGGTGCACACAGTTAAATTTGAGCCACTGGATACTTAACTCCACACTTTTATTCGTCAAAGACACCAATGCACCATAGGCAGGATGCCACCGGGGCTAAGTCTGGCTAAGCAGGGTCTTCCCCTCACGATGGCCGTGGGAAGGAAAGCGTGTGGTGACTTGTGAAACCTGAAGCGCTGGGGCTCGCTTCAGGCAAAGCTGAATCCAGGGGCTCAGACGATGGCCTCAGAGGCTCTCCGTCCACCTCTCAGCTCAGCCTTGCTCTGCACTGGCTGCACCAGATAGGCTTCCACCTCAGGTGACCTCAGCCTTGGAGGCTGCCAGGCCAGCAACGGCATTTGGAAAAGGTTCATCCTTCCAAGGCTCCAGCCAAAGTCCCAGCACTTCTGCTGGCTTACCAGGCTGGGGCGGTGGGCCACCTCAAGGCCATCCTGGTGATTCTGGCTGGCCATGCCTGGGACCCCCACTCACCCTAAGCCCAGGGTGGGGTGGCCCCATGGGTCCTGCTGGAGTGAGGAGGCATGGTTCCCCAAAGAAAGGTGCTTCTCCCAGGAAGGTGTTCAGCATCCTGGTCCTGGGAGAGGACAGGAAGGCCAGAGACCTGAGGGAGAGGGGAGGTGGTTCCAGAAGGAAAGTAGCCCCAGGTGAACCTCTTTTTTTTTTGGTACCGGGGATTGAACTCAGGGGCACTCGACCACTGAGCCCCAGCCCTATTTTGTGTTTTATGTAGAGACAGGGTCTCACTGAGTTGCTTAGCGCCTCGCCATTGCTGAGGCTGGCTTTGAACTCGCGATCCTCCTGCCTCAGCCTCCCTGAGTGCTGGGATGACAGACGTGCACCACCGCGCCCCGCTCAAGCAAGCCTCGTGTTAGCTATGTAATATGGAGCAGGTCACTAAACCTCTCTGTGCCTCAGTTTCCTCATCTCTAAAATCGGCATGCTCGAGGGCTAGATGAGTTGAAGAAAGGCCTCAGAATGGTGCCTGAAACGCAGTGTTCCAACCCAGTGCTACCCTGGGTATTAGCATAGGGTACCACCCCCCATGCCAGGCCCCGTGGTGATGCTTCCCAAGAGGGCCCCAGTGAGGTAGTCCCCAGCTTCAACTCAGCCCCTTCTCTGCCCTCTGTGTGTCCTCTAGAGGAAACTTAGGGACCTCTGGAACTTGGGCCTGACCCTTGACCCTGACTCCTCCTCTAAGATCCCCAACCTTTGTATGTCCCCACCTCAGCACTGGCCACTGGATGAGCCATAAGGCCTGGACATTGGGAGCAAGAAGATGTCACCCTGTCCTCACCAAGTCCCAGGGAGGGAGGGGCTGTTAGGTCCCTGGGGACTGAGGAACTTGACCAAACTTCCCATCCAGCCAACTCCAGATACCATGCTCACTCACACCCTAGGAGAAGACAGAAGTTGGTGGGGGAAGGTGTCCCTTCCAGGTCCAGGGCAGCAGGGGCCACCCTCAGCCCCCTAGCCCTTTGTAGCCCACTGGCTGGCAGGTGGGACCCAGGTGCCTATGACAGATTAGCGCACCACTGTCCATGTCCCTGGAAGCAGTTTCCTGCAGGGCAAGGGGTCTACTGAGCCACCCCAGAGAGGAGAAGAAGAAGAGGGGAGAAAAGGAAGAAAGGGAGGGAGGGAGGGTTAGAAGGAAGAAGGAGGGAGGGAGGGAATTTGAAAGAAGCAGCAGTAGCTGTGGCCCTGCCCGGGGCCTGGCCTCAGACCTGCTGGGATGAGGTGGGAAAGGGTTGGTGTCCCCTTCAGCCAGCATTTTACTTCTGACCTCCAGGCAGCCTGCTGGTTAGGCTGGGACAGGCCTCAGTTTCCCTTCCAAGCACATGTCCTGAAACCTGGGCAATTGGATATTGGGACCTGAAGCTCTACAGCTACCCAGCTGCCCTTCCTGTGTCCTCCCCCATAGTCCTGGCTCAAGAGGGACTTACGGAGGATGGCTGCTTTCTCAGCTCCTTCCTGTGCATGATGGAAACATACAGTGGGTGCCCAGAGTGTTTTGTGTCGAGAGCAACAGAGTTGAGGCTTAATCTGAGGTTTAGGTTCTCCCTGGGCCCCACTCTGCCCCTTTCCTTGAGGACATCCCTGCCTACCGCCATGCATGCAGGGGACAGAGGCCTGGACCCTGTCTCCCAAGAAGATGTGGCCCTAAAGGGGGATTTGTTCTCACCCCACCACCCCTCATTGCCCAGCACACAGTAGGTGCTCCGGGAGAATGTGAAGAAATGGAAAGTGCGTGGGCTTTAGAGTCAGGCTTGGCTCCAGATGCCACCTCCCTGCTGACATGGGCTAAGTCCCCTGTGCCCCAGCTGGCTTTCTCCTAAGCAGAGTGGAGAACACAATTGCACCCTAGGGCTGCAGAGACTCACCAGTAACTGTTAGCGGAAGGCCCCCCCCACACACACGAGTGCTGGGGTGCCTGGGACACAGAGGTGATAACCGCGAACCTTGCGGCTCCCCGACATCTCGGGCACTGGAGCCCTTGCCGGGGAGACCCAGCCATCAGCACTGGCTGGGCAGTGCCTTGGGCTTCTGAAGGAGGACAGTGGGGCTGCCTGAGGAGCTCCCCGAGAGCTTCGGGTCTCCATGCCAGGCTGAGAAGGAACCCCACACAGCATGTGCCCAGAACCTGTCCCCAGGGGACACCTTCAGAGCCAGTGCAGGGCAGGCATGGTGGCAACACATACCTGGCTCGTCCCTGATGTCCGAGTTCCCCTCTGGGGGGCTTACCCAGCCAGGCTGTGGTCCTGCCTCCTGCTCCAGGAGGGCTGCTAGTGGCTACGGGTAGGCAGCCAGGCTAACCTTGTGTGCCCATGACAGCTCTCTGCCTTGTGGCACCACCTCACCTCATAGGTCATCTGTCACCTCCCCACAGTTCAGGGAACACATCTGTGTTGCTCCCACTGTATGCCTGGTACACAGTAGGTGCTCAGTAAACAACAGCTGTGCTGCTGGGCCCTAAGCCCAGGGCTTTGTTTCCTCCAGGGCTCAGATTGCAGAAGGAGGCCTGGGCGTGTTTCTGAGAGGGCCCAATAGGCTTGGTGCCTTTCTTCTCTCCTCCTCATCCCTGCACAGGCGCTCCAGGAGCGGCAGTTTCCAGAGATTGAAGGCAAAATTGCTTGAAAGCCTGTGCTTTTATCCTCCAATTTGTAGCCATTTAGCAGGGCTGGGCGGAGGGGCGGCCGGGCTCTGGCTGTGCTGTCGCAAGGAAGTGCCCACAGCACAGAGCATGGTCCTTTGTCCTTTCTCGGAGAGCTTTAGGCCTCTGGACAGACACCAGCTGGGGGCAGGCCAGGTGGTGCCAGGGCAGGGAGGCCAATGGCCAGCCTGCTGGGTAGGTGCAGGGCCTCCCAGAGATGGGGCAGGGCTACCTGGTGCTGAAGGTGGCATCAGCCCTCAGTGCTCCCGGCTCTCAGGACAGCACCCAGCCAGGAGGAGCGGGGCAGGAAGAGATGCAGACCTAGACAAGCACAGTAAAGGAATGCCAGCATCCCAGGGTCCACCTCCCTCTGGTCACTAAGAGGAGCCTGTAAGGCTTTTGCTCAAGAGGAGAGTCCTGCCTGAACCAAAGGTTGGCAGGATTAAAATTCTGGAGAAGGAAAGAGAGCTGGAGGGGGCAGGGCCCAGGCCTAGAAGGGGAAGGGCAGGGCAAGTTTGGAAAACAAAGTGTGGGTGCAGAATGTGGGTAGAGGGGTGTCTGGGGAGATAGCTGCTGGAGGCTGGGTCCCCTCTGCAGTGTTGAGATTCGGCTGCTGGGGAGCCCTATTCTGAGTGGGGCGCACCTCACACAGCTGGACCCCGTGGTACCCAGCCAAGAGGCAGTGGCTGTGAAGTGGTGGGTTCGCTCCTGCCCAGGAAGGACAGGTGAACCCTGCAGAGCCAGCCAGCAGGACAGGTGAGAGCCAGGGCCCCAGCTGTCCCACTTTCCAGGTGGCCTCTGGGTTCCAGGGTGAGGGCAACCCTCTAGGCCATTTGCTAGGAGGAGACATGGTATCCTTGTGCCTCCCACTCACCTCACTAACCCCCCACCCTCCAGGCCTTTGCCCAGGACAGCGCCTCTACCAAAGAAGCCCTCCCATCCCCTCAGGGGATGCCCTGCAACGCAGCTCTAGCTCCCACGTCCCCAGAAGACTTTCATGGCCACTGTGCCCATCCCTCTACCCCAACACAGCACAGGGGCATGGCCATGACCCTGAGCCCTGGGTCTTGCTTCCCTGCTTCCTAAGGGAAAGTCATGGCTGTGAGGACACAGCTGCAAAGAAGGCCAAGCACCCCTGTCCTGGGGGTGGGCTGCCCTGCCTGGGGTGGGGGCACAGGTCTGTCTCCTTGAGACTGGTGGGACTCCCTCCAGCCACCCTCACACACATGCATGGCTGGTCTCCTCTTCCATAGGGGCTTAAGGAGTGTGGCTATTGGGGTGGGGATGTTGCTGGGGCACTAGCCCCTTGCTGGCATTAACCTGGAGGTGACAGACCCCTTTTCTTCTACCAAGCCCCTCACTCAGAATGCCGAGGTCTGTGTCTGTGTCCTCCGGTTTGGGGTGGTCTTGTCTTCCTGGTGCCTCTGACTGGAGTTCAGGGATTCTGACCACCCCCACAAAGTCCCCAGGAATCAGCACTGATAAAAAAAATATGCTTTATTATGACTTCACGGTGGCAGAGGCAGCAGAGCGGGCACACAGACAGCGAGTGGAGCATGCAGAGCACCTGGAGCAGGTGCTCAGGATGTGGCAAGGTGGCTGCTCCCTGGGCGTCCTGGCCCCTGGTCTTCTCTGACTACTCCTGCAGGCCTTAGGACTCCTACCCAGCAGCCCCCAAGACATTCTGGTTGAATAGATGGCGTGGGTGGGGCAGCTCTGGCCCACCCAGCAGGCATCCTGACTGGCCACTCTCAGCCACCAGTCTGACCAGCTCCCGAGCCCAGGGGCGGGGCGGGCAGGAGCAGCTGGCGCAGCTCAGCCGGAAGCTGCAGCAGCAGGGAGAGGGCTGAGGAGGGCGTGGGAGCCCACACCTGCCAATCCAGCCCTGAGCTCCTCGGCAATTTTGTCTCTCTTGATTAAACATCTAAGGAACATCAAGTTCACAGACGTGTTTTCTTCATCTTCCTGAAAACACCCAGAATGGAAAAGTGGAGAATGGCTTCGAGGTTCCTGGGGCGCTGAACACGTGGTGGGGCAGAGAGCTGGAGGGTAAGGGCTGAAGGAGCCAGGCTCTGGGCTTAGCGAGACAGACACAGCGGCGCAGGCAGGCCCAGCCGGCCTGGGAGGAGTGCAGGCGTGTGCAGGCATGCGTGCGTTGGGGGCACACTGCTGGCGGGGGCCAGAACGCACACCCAGTAGCCACCAAGTGTGCAAGTGGAGGACGATCTGGAACCTCCTGGAGTGAAGTGAGAGGAGGTGGCGGTGCAGCCTTCCGGGCCCCTGGCCAGCCCGCCAGCCTTCTCCCAGGGCAGATGGTCTAAGAGGCTGCCTTGGTGTTTGGGGCTGACCATGGACAGGCTGGGGGTCAGCCTGGGGATGAGCCAGGCGGGGCCCATGTGGCCCAGCTGCCCAGGACACAGGGTCTGCGAGGGGAGCGGCTGGGCCCAGGTGGCTCACTTCCAGCACTGCTCCAGGGAGCCGTGCGGCTGCACCTTGAGCTTCTGGGGGCAGAGCAGCTTGGTGAAGGCTCGGCGGAAGCTGTAGTGGCACAGTGGGTACAGCACGGGGTTCACGGCCGAGTTGGCCCACAGCAGCCAGAAGGACGTCTCGTACCAGTAGTCAGGGATGCAGTGGCCGTGGCAGGCAGCGCGGATGATCATCAGCAGTGTGTACGGGGCCCAGCAGAGCCCGAAGATGCTCACGATGATGGCCAGGGATTTGGCCACCTTCTTGTCCCGTGACAGCCGGAAGCGCTGGGTGATGCTCTGGGACACCATCTTCATGCGCTTCTCCAGAGACGCTGAGGACGCGGAGGGCTTGGAGCCTCTCTTGAGAGAGCGCGGCCTCTCGTTGCCCCTCGAGGAGCTGCCAGAGCTGGAGGTGGGGGAGGGCACAGCGCCCCCACTGCCTCCTCCAAGGGCGGCCTCCCCAGCCTCACCGCCAGGGCCGGCCTCACCCACCCCATACCTGTGCAGAGGCATGGCCTCCCCGTGCCCCCTCGGCCAGCAGCCCCAGCAGCCTGGCGGCGGTGGGGGTGGCGAGGACTGGGCCTCAGGCGGGGGCTCGGGGCCGGCTTCACGGGCACCATCCAGCCGGAGGCGGGTGCGCCTCTGGATGTTCAGGTAGATGCTGAGGTTGAAGAAAGTGACACTGAGGAAGGGCGTGAAGAACTCGAGTGTGGAGGCCGTGATGAGGAAGTACCAGTTGTAGAAGAACTCGGCATAGCAGTGGCCCTCAGGGATGGAGCTGCCACCGGACAGGTACTCCCAGCTCAAGATGGCTGGCCCGTACAGCAGGAAGGCCAGCACCCACACCAGGGCCATCTTCCGCACTGCCCGCCGGGTGTCGCCCTGCTGGGCCCGGTAGGAGACCTGCGGAGGGGCGGGCGGGGGAAGGGACTAAACCCAGGCCAGGCTGGGCCTCCACACATCCCCTGCTGGGGGCTTCCCCTCTCCTCCCCCCACCCCCATGCCCACCAGTGCCCCCGCTGGCTGATGCCCTACCTCAGCGTCCCCTGCAGTCCACAGAGTCCTACCCCTTTACTATCCCCCATCAGCCACACCCCCTTGGTGTCCAGTCATTGGCCCAGTGTATCAACGTGTCCCCAGCACCACCCTCGGCATCACCCAGCACCAGGGGCCATGCTGGCACACTGTTTCTGATGTGAGACATCTTGAGGAGGCCTGAATCGTCTTCAGAGGCTTCCTGTGCCAAAGGGGGTGGGATCAGCCCTGCCCCTGCTCAAGTGCTTGCCCCCCGGGAGCTAGAGATACAGGAATGAAGCCACATGCTGGTCCTCACAGTCACCAAACCTCCTGACCCCCCTGATCCCCACTCCAGGACCTCTGGAAGGAGGAGTAGAGAGGTGGTCCTTCCCAGGACCTCCAAGTGCAGAGAGCAGCCAGCCAGCAGAGGGCAGGGTGGCAGGAGGGCCAAGGGTCCTGCTGAAGGGCTCCAAGGCACAGCCCAAGAGGAAGTGACCTGACAGCTTCCCTCCCCCTCAACAGCCCAGTGGCTTTGATCCTGGTGAGAACAGGAGGGATGAGCAGAGCTAATGCTACACACAGGTCTATGCACACGGGGCGACTGCCACATGCGGGCTTTGATGTCACCCCACTTAACTCACAGCAGTCCTGTTGCTGCCCCACTTCCATGGGGGCAGCAGAGAAGGGCCACAGTGGATGGCTCAAGAGGACCCAGGTTTGTGCTCTTTGCATTTGTCCCTAATTTTTTAGACTTGAAGGAAGTGTGGTCCCCCAGCAGAGGGTCCCTGATAAGGCCTGGGGGTGGTGGGCCATCAAGAAGATGAAGGGACAAAAGAGACTGCTGGGGCTCCATCCTGCATTGGCATCTGTGTGGCTCCAACGCAGCAAATCCAGGTGGGTCCGGGGCTAACTCACTGTGGTCACTGACACCAAGGGGAACTTGTGCATCTGGAGCCACTGTCTGTCTTCCTGGGGCCAAGTGAGTGCATACTCATGTGCATGGCATGTGGGGGTATACAGATCTCCCTCACCTCCACTCTGGACCTGCCCCGGGGCAGAGGCTGAACAGCGACACCTCTTCCTGCAGAACTATGTGGTTCCTCAGACTCCTGCCTCCTGCCTGTGCTAGGGCCAGTCCTGCTGGCAGCAAATGGCGCCTGCATGGGCACCTGGCCAAAGGGTGCCCACATATCAGGATCAAGTCCAGCAAGGCCCAGCCCAGAAGGCACCTGCCCCGTCCCAGGACTCACAGCTCTGGTGACTGACAGGAAGCGATCGTAGCTGATGAGCACGATGTTGAAGACTGAGGAGGTGCACAGCAGGTAATCCACCACCAGCCACAGCTTGCAGAGGCCCCGGCCGAAGCTCCAGCGGCCAGTCAGCACGTAGGGCACGTATAGCGGGATGCAGAAGGCACCTGTGGAGAATGGGATGTGGGCAACCGTGGTGGACAGGACCTTGGGTCAGACCCGCCAAAGTGACACAGGGCCCCAGGGGGCACAGACAGCCAGTTGTCTGAGAATAGCAATCTTTACATTGCCACCCCCTACACTGGGCACCATCTCAGTGTGGCAGCTGGCCTTCAGTCCCTACAGAGCCCCTAGCCCCACTGTCGTGCCCTGCACCTGAGGGCAGGAGGGAGGATCCAGGCATGGGACCTCTGAGCATAGAACCCAGAGCCGGGATTCTGCCCAGCTCTATCAGCCTCTAAAGAGAAGAAAGAGCATTTCTTCCCCACCCTCCACCAGGCTGGACCCCAGCCCTGGCCTTGGCTGTTAGTCAGCCTCCCTCCTCAGCTTAAAAGCCCAGAAAGCCTTTCTCCTGCCTTAAAGAGCGCTTGGCTGCGTCCCCGCCAGCCGCTGCCACCGCCAAACCCGGCTCCCAGCGTCTGGGAGACGCATCTCAGCCCCAACAGGTGTCTGGCGCTCCGGCCCCCTCCACGCGCCCCGCCCCCCAGCCGGCAGCAGAGCATGGACACGTGAGAGCGCTCCTGCGAGCATCTTCTCCACCCAGCCCCCGCCTTTCCCACGGCCCCCTTCCCCAACACAGCTCTAAAAATCCCCCTTCCTTGTCCCCTCCCCCAAGCCTCCCTCCAGCGCCCTCCGCGCGTCCTGAGTCCGCCGCAGCCTTTGTTTGGCAACGGCGCAGGAGACAGCGCTGCACCCACGGCAGCGCGCCTGGCGCCTTGCAGAGCGCCCTGCGGCTCGGGGTCCTTTCTCCGGTGACGTCCCTCCCCAACTACGTCCCATGGCCCAGGAGGCAAGGAACTTCGCCCACTCCCACAACCCCACAGGTTCTGGACGCCCCCTCCCCAGACCAGGCTCCCAGAGGAGCGTGCGCCTCAGGGAGCCACCCCGGGTCCGCTGTTCTAGCCCCGCTGACCCAGCAGGGCTCGGAGCCCCTGGACTCTGGCAGTCTGCGGGGTCTGGGGGCTTTACCCACGAGGAAGTCGGAGATGGCGAGGTTGAGCAGAAAGAAGTTGTTCTGGGTGCGGAGGCTCGAGTCGGCCACGAAGGCAAGCATGACCAGCGCGTTGCCCAGCACCGTGGCCACGATAAGCAGCGCCATGAGCGCGGCGAGCACCGCGGTCCAGGCGGCAGAGAAGCCGCGCGCCCCGCCCGCCGCTGCCGCCTCGCCCGCCAGAGCCCCCGACGCGTTCAGCAGCCCGTCGGGCGGCGAGCGCTCCATGACCCCGCAGGCTCACGCGGCACCGGGGCGTAGGGTAGTGCACTGGCTGAGAGTAGGGCGGCAGGGTGGGGCCCTGGCCCGGGAGCTTCGTCTTTGCGGGCTCTCTGCCCAGCGGGGTTCCCCGGGGGGTACCCGGGGCATGATCCGCGGGGCCGGGGCCCAGGCCGGGGCGAGCAGCGCCGAAGGGGCTGGGGCCGAAATCGGAGCCAAGCGGAGCGGGCGGCGAGGCAGCTGCAGCAGGAGCGGAGCTGGAACCCCAGCCGCCGCCGGCGCGCCGGTGCACCCCGAGCGCAGCGCGCAGCAGAGTGCGCCCCGCGCCCAGCCCGCCGCCCCCCGCGCCCCGCGCAGATCCCCCGCCATTGGCTGGCGCCCTCGCCCCGCCCCCGCCCCGCCCGGCGCGGGCAGCACCACGGACAGCGCCGCGTGCCCGCCCGGTCGGCTGGAGCCCCAGCCCGGGTGCGCACGGCGGCTGGCAAGGAGCCCGGCCGGGGTCCTGGGGGCCAGCATGCGGTCGCATTCGGGGATCGGTATCTGAGCTGCTAGGCCCTCCAGATGCTCTCGGCCCTGGTGACCCCTGCCCAGATCTTGTTGGGAGCCGGGCTCATGCGGGGACCTGAGGTGGGGGTGGAAGAAAGGCCTGAGCCCCTCTCTGGGTTACTTGCCCCGCGGAGCCCCTCCTCGTTTCATGTTTTGGGCAAGTGAGTTTCTCGGGGAGGAAACATCGGAGGAGAAGGGGTAGGGAAGGGGGTCTTCCAGATCAGCGCCCAGACCAGGGTTTTGTTCCACCACCCCCTATATGCACGGGACCCTGGGTGTTAGTCTCCCTGTGGACGGGGCCCAGAGCAGGGTCCAGGGTGACCTGCAAGGCGCGCACAGATGTGGAGTTACATAAGGGAAAGGGAAGATGAGCCGAGTGGCCCCAGCCGGGAGAGGAGCATGCCGACCCAGAACTCAGGGGTCCCCTCAGGAGGGGGAGGGGGCAGCGGCAAGCAACTCGGAGCTGGACCACTGATGCCCCAGCGGACGTCGCGGTGGGCCGTTTCCTGCTGCCGCGGACAGGCGAGGTCACTGCGCTCCCGGCGCAGCCAGGGCATCGGAGGCTGCCTGCGTTAGCGCCCGAGGGAGGGGATGGAGGAGGAGAGCTGGCGAGAGAGGCAGCGCCCCCTCCCTCCACACGCGCTCCGGTACTCAGGGTCAAGGGCAGAGTCAGCGGAGAGGTTTGCCGCAGACAGACAGACACGCCTACGCTCAGACACACAGACACCCACAGTCAGGGAAACAGCCACCCAGCGTCAGGCAGGGACCCGCCAACAGTCAGACATCAGACAGCAGACGGAACGGTGCCCGAGGGAGAGGGAAGCATAGACTCTGCTCTGTCACCAGCAGCTCACATCAGTGGATGCCTCAGAGGACAAAAATGCATGGGTGGGGGTGGGGTGGGAGGTTTCTGGGGGCAGGGGCTGCAGAAGGACCCCAGGTGCTGCACCTGAGGACCCCCATGCTGACAGCAGCTTCTTGGCCACGTGGAGATCTGCCCTCTCAGGGCCAAGTGGTGCTTCTAAAACTTTGGGGACAGAGTCCTCTTCGCTCGCCCTTGGCTGGTTGCAGAGAGGAGCCCCCAGACCCCTGGCCCCAGCGAGTCCGCTGCTGCAGGGCTCCCAGGAGCCTGCCTGGCGAGGCCCAGCTTACCCTTTTCCTGGATGTCTCCCAGACCTGCTCCTCTCACAGTCTCCCCAGTGTTCCCTTGCCTCACCCCAATTTGCTGGTGGGCAGGGGCTGGACCAGGTCTCATCCCAGCCAGCAGCTCCCCAGGTCCAGCTCCTCCTACCACTCAAGGCTGACTCCAGACAGACATGCTGTGTGGGGCCCCTGAGACCTCGGGGGGCTAAGAGGGGTCCCTGGATCTCACCAGCTGGAGCCTCAGTGTCCCTTGTCATGACTGCCCAGGGTTGAGGGGCAGAGTCAACAAGAGACCGTGAAGTCCTTGTAAAGTCTCAGTCAGCCCCAGCTCTCTCTGTCCTGGTGCCTGGAAACTCGCTGGAAGCTAACCAAGCCTTTAAGTGACAAGTGGAGGTTGGGACCCAAAGCAGAACCAAGGACAGGGCACTGAAGTTCTACCTGCCATCCCCCTTCTCCACCCTTCATCCACAACTTCTCTGCCTCTGTCCATCCCAAGGGCCACCTGGGCAAGACCACTGAGACAGAGGGCAATTCCCTAGTGGCCTCTACACCAGCAGCTGAGCAGGGACAACTCAGCCCTACTGCCCCACAGTTGTTCTGGGGAATGTCCATCACGCATTGAGGGTAGACATCCTGCAGATCATCTCACCACATGTTCACAGGAAGTCTAAGAAGGAAGATGAGCTCAGGGACCAAGCCCCTCTCCAAAGGGCACATAGCTAGTGTCGGGGTGGACTTGTCTCAGATACTGGTGCTGAGGACCCAGCTGTGTGACCTCAGGGTGACTTACCAAATTTCCGTGAGTCTGGGCATCTTCCTCTAAATGGAGTCCCACAGGGGTAGGGAAGGCTGGGGCTGGCCAGAGGTTTGGTGGCAGTGGCTGGCCGTGGTGAGTGCCCCTATTAGCCAGGTTCTTTGCCAGCACCTATGTGCATGACCTTATGAGGCCCCAGATGCCCTAATGGTGGGCAGGGCAGGTAGCCCCTGTGCAAAGCCTGCAGACCACCTATCTGGAGCACACTCCCAACAGACACACCAACAGACATACTCCTGGCACAGCCATGAGGTCGAGGCCCCTGAGACCAACAAATGTGCCAGCGAGGCCACAGCCAGTGGGGCAGCTGCCCATGTGGCATCCTGCCCTGGAGGACTCTCCCAGGGAGAGCCCAGTCCTGCACCTGGTGTAGAGAAACAATGGCCAGCTGCAACTGTGAATTTAGGGACAGTGGCCAGTGTCCTGGCAGGAGGGTCAGGGGCCTGGGAGGAAAAGTCCTGGAGTCAGAGACCAAGAGCTCTGGGTTGGAGCCATGTGGCTGGCATGTGGCTATGGGGGCACAGCATATGATTTTGTGCAAACACTCATCAGAATGCACCAAGAGGTGTCATCAGCCAGCCCAGACAGCACTATGGTCTGGACACAGTGCCACCCCAAAGGCTGCCAGTGGGCCCAAGAGCCCACACTCCAACCTGCTGAGGCCCATTAGTACTGCTGCCCCTGAGTGTCTGACCATCAGCCCAAGTCCAGTGCTGAGCTTCCAGAGGGCACTATCCTCTAGAAGAACACAGGGGCTACCTGTTTATATCGGCTGTGCTGGCCTGGTCCTCACAGGGCCAAGTGCCTGCTCCAGGAATGGGTTTGCCCTCTTGCCATGGAGCCTGCACCATGACACTGAGGCACGTGAAGTCCAGTCCACAGGCCAGCAATTCTACACAGAACAGCGTCCAGTCAGGGACCCATTTCCTAGTGAAAGAGGGGCAGGAGCCTGGTGATGTGGCACATGCCTGTAATCCCAGCAGCTCAGGAGGCTGAAACAGGAGGATAGTGAGTTCAAAGCCAGCCTCAGCAACAGTGAGGCACTAAGTAACTCATTGAGACCCTGTCTCCAAATAAAACACAAAATAGGGCTGGGGATGTGTTCAAGTGCCCCTGAGTTCAATTCTTGGTACCCATCCCCACAAAAAAAGAGGGGCAGGAATGTCCTATGCTCAGAGGACCCAAGGTATACCACTGGCCATGGCACCTGGAGCAGTTGGCCTCACAGGACGTAAGGAGTGTCCCCCACAGACACAAGGCTTGGGGCCAATACCCGTGAGGGTGGGCAGATCAGGAATCATGGAGCTTTCTTGCTCTTTTTTGGTACTGGGGACTGAGCCCAGGGGCTCTATCACTGAGCTACTTTTTATGTTTTATTTTAAGACAGGGTCTCCCTAAATTGCCCAGGCTGGCCTGGAATTTGGATCCTCCTGCCTCAGCCTCCCATTGCTGGGATGGCTGTTGGGGCACCGCACCAGGCAGCCAGAGACCTTTCTCTGATGAGAGACCTGGCATACGTGCCTGGGACCCAGTAGTGACGGTGGCAGAGCCCGCTCAGCGTCCCTCTCAATGACCTGCTGGGGAATGTGTTGTGAACCTGGGCTCTGCGGGTTAGAGGTCCTTGTCCCCAGAGGCCACACACACTCATGGGTGGGAATGGGGAGCAAGAAAGGGGCTACCTTGCAGGCCTTTTGAGTTCTTTGGGCCCAGGGACCAGCAGAGAAGAAGATGAGGGGTAAGTGGCCCCGACCAGCAGGCAGAGGAGGGCTACTGCCTCAGAGGGGGCACGTAGGGACGAGTGTGGAATCCAGGGGCCCACTGGGCACCATAGTACTCTCTTGTCTGGTTGTTTCTGTGAATAAACAGGCACGGCCTGTGAAGGTACAGGGCCAGGACTGAACTCCTCAGGTAGGAGCATGAGCCCTCACCTGCAGGGGTGAAAGCTGGGAGAGGACAGGTGAGGCCTGAGCCCTGCCCTGCTCCCTGCCCAGTCCTCTCACAGGCATCCTTAGCAAGCTGTCCACCTCCAGGCCCATTGTGCATCTGCCTCTGGGAGACCCACATGACCTGGGCCAGGTTCTGCTAGTTACGGGGTCAGGGAGTCTCTGCTGAGAAAGAGACCCCTGGGCAAAGAACTAGAGAGGGAGAAAGAGACAGGGCCCCACGCAGAGGGGCACAGGAGCAGAGGGCAGGGGGCGGGAGTGTGTCTGGCACTTGTACTTACAGTGGGACCAGGGTGACTGGAGCAGAGGGCAGGGAGGGGGCAGCACCTCACGGAAGGTCTGGGTTTCCCTGGGGGGAGGGGGAGCTCCAGGAGCGTTTGAGGCATTTTAACAGGCCCCCTGGCTGCTGCGGGGGCAGAGGGCAGTCCAGGTGAGGATCTGCCAGACCCTGGAATGTGATCTGCAGGAGCTGAGGGAAAGAGGGGTCTCCTCCTCCAGGATTTTAGGCAAAGATGGTAGGGGTGAATGACCTGGAGCACGTGGACAACCGGGCAGTCCGATTCAAGCGCATGGAGACTGGATCGGAGGTGTGCATTGGAGGGCAGAGGCTGCGTGGGTCAGGGCTGGAGTCCAGCTGGCTGACCCGGCACGGTGCCCGCCCAGGATGGCCGCTCTGCCTCCAGCTTCTCTTGAGATGTCAGAAAAGACCTTTCTGCCTTCTGCGAGGGCAAGCCCAGTGCTGTGGCCCTGCAGAGCTCTGTCCCTCTGTGTACAACATGGCTCACTAATGGGAAATAATGAGGGAGCAGGGGCCGCCACGAGAGAGCCAGCTGCCCTGCCAGTGACAGCCCTCGCTGGGGTCTGGGTCCACGCCTGCCACCTCTGCAGAGGAACTGCTGTTTGCTCTCTCTTTCTGCAGAAGCTCATTTGAATATGGGAATGCAGATTTCTTCTTTTTTTGTTCCTTGTCTCCCCCCTCCCCCCCGCCCCGTGACATTCTGAGCCAGCTCTGGGTGCATCCTGATGAGCTCAGGGCCTGGGTGTGATAAAAATGGTGTCTGAGGCCACTGATTTGGAATGAAAAACTGGGTCTGACTCTCCCTGCCTTTGAGGACCGTGCAGAATCAGGCCCAAGGCCCAGATTCTGGGAAGGAGCCAGGCGCAGGGGAGCCAGGGTGGAGTTGCTGTTGTTTGGTTGCAGGTGACAGAAACCAACTCAAGAAAGCCCTGAGGAAAAGCTTTTTTTTTGGTACTGGGGATTGAACTCAGGGGTACTCGACCACTGAGCAACATCCCCAGCCCTATTTTGTGTTTATTTAGAGACAGGGTCTCACTGAGTTGCTGCTTATCAGCCCTATTTTGTGTTTATTTAGAGACAGGGTCTCACTGAGTTGCTGCTTAGCGCCTCGCTGTTGCTGAGGCTGGCTTTGAACTCGCGATTCTCTTGTCTCAGCCTCCCAAAGTGCTAGGATTACAGGCGTGTGTCACTGCACCCAGCCCAAAAGAAGTTTTATTGTGGCCCAGGACTGAGAAGCCTAGGGATGATGAGCTTCAGACACAGCTGTATTCAGGTGCTTAAAGATGAGTTCCTGGGAGCTGGGGCTGTAGCGCAGTGGTAGAGTGCTTGCCTAGCACGTGTGAGGCACGGGGTTCAATCCTTAGCAGCACTGCATAAAAATAAATAAATAAGAGGGTTATGTCCATGCACCACAACAACAAAAATCACTTCCTCCTGCTCATCCTTCTCCATTTGGCTCCTTCTCAGGCAGGGGCTTGTCCCTGAGATCTCTTTCTGAAGCTCCAGGTTGCTTCCTGT
The DNA here is from genome assembly GCA_004024805.1 of Geosciurus inauris. Classification (NCBI taxonomy): domain Eukaryota; kingdom Metazoa; phylum Chordata; class Mammalia; order Rodentia; family Sciuridae; genus Geosciurus; species Geosciurus inauris. Next base: position 79,087 of record PVHX01003426.1, on the reverse strand, counting down.
CCCTTCCTCCATACCTGGAAGGGAGAGGAAGCTGCCAAGAGAACCCGAGCCCCTTGCACTGGCCTGGCTGTGGCAGTCTCGATGGCTGGACTTGCAGCAGTGTGGATGGGCATCACTCGAATCCCAAGCCCAACGCAGGGTTGGAGTGGTGGGGAGGAGTGTGCGGAGGCAGCACCACTGGAGGCGCTTTTGTTGGTGGCACCCGAGGAGCCTGTGTCCTGTCCTGCAGGACGTGGCCTGGGCACAGACTGCTCAGCCACGGTGAGGCCCAAGGAGGCTGCCCTGTGGAGATGGCCTTATCTCTGAGTGCATCTCTTCACCTGCCTGCCAGGAGCTCAGGACAGAGTGCAACCTGGGGGAGGGAGGGTGAGAAGGGCTGAGGGGGGAGTGGCACCTGGGGGCAGCTTGCCTACCCTGGAGCCGCTGGGCCTGAGACCCCAGCAGGTGGCTTGGGGGGCCCAGGCCCATTCCAGGAAGGAAGCTCACAGTCTTCTCTGGGTCTGCTCCCTGCTCACCCAGAGCCACTGTGGCTAGCCTAAGAGGCAGGGTCACCCCAGCCCACAGGCTGGGTCAGTGGTCCCCAGAAAATGGGGCTCAGGTCGTGCTGTGGCCTCTCCACCTAGCCCTGGGGGCTGGGTCTCCACTCGGGAGAAGAGGCTAAGGGTAAGGGAACGACACTGCCCAGCGCAGCATCTGGAGAGCCTGGGGTGTCTGGAGAACTGGACTGAGCAGGCCTGAAGCCTCCTCAGGCCAGTGTGCAGGAGGAGGGGCAATGCCAGGAGGGCTCCCTGGAGGAGGCCTCCAGGACCCAGGTTGGTCCAAGGGCTGTGTAGACAGCCACCCAGAGGCTGCTGGAGGAGCTGGAGAGATGACACCTGCCTCCTGGAGGTACCTCTGGCATGGGCGTGCACCTCCAGGCTTGGCCAGCAGGTATTTGCTGGGGGAATGGAGTGGACAGCCTCGTGCAGGCTCCCTCTGGAGAAATAGGAAAGGGAGGGGTTCATCCCCCTCCCCATCCCTCTCCAGACCCCGGCAGCTGGGGTGGGTTGGCTGTCACCTGTGGGATGGCTAGGAGACAGAGAAGCTGGAACCGGTTTCCCACCCAAACCTAGTTGCATGGAGCCCCAGCCCCAGCCCCAGCCCGGATCCTGCACTGGATCCTGGGGAGTTTGGGGACCTCCACACCTGAGGTGCGTGCCTGCTATGCCTGGGCCCCTCTCTGGGCTCTTTGGACAAGGGCTTGCCCCTGCTGGGCCCTGATGGCAGACGTCAAACCCCTGGCAGTCAGTGGGCCCGGCCAGAAGGGGGACAATCCACTCTGATCACAGGCCGAGCCCTGGGGAGGAGGAGCTCTGTCCCTCATCTGTCCTCTCCCACACCCTGGCTGGCGTTTGTGTGGAGCCTCTCCTTGCTCTGGGCCTGGGTCCTGCCAGGTGGGGACTGGGGCACTCCTTAGTCTGGATCCTGGCTGGGTGATGGCTCAGGAGGTTCCAGCTCTCCAGAGAGTGTCCCTGCTCTGCATCATCTGCCACCAGAGCCACTTCACAGCGTATCCAGCCTGAACACTCCTCCCGGCCTGGCCTTCCCCTGTCCCTGCACTGGGCCTCCTTTCCACTCCTGGTGCTGGGCATTGAACCCAGGGCCTCTGTCACCGAGCTGTGTCCTCAGTCCTTTTAATGTTTTATTTGAGACAGGGTCTGGCTAAGTTGCACAGGCTGGCCTGGAACCTGCGTCCCCCTGCCTCGGCCTCCAGGTCACAGCTGTGACCACTGCACCAGGTTTTACCTGGCCTCCTTGTGTTTGCCTGTGCTCTGTCCCCTGCTGCCTGCTGGACCTTCCTGCAGTGGTCAGCGGAGGCAGCACAGATGACAACGCAGCGGGGGAACTGGGCCCAGCAGCCTTGGTCCATCTGCTGCCTCCAGGTCAGGGGTGCAAGGCGGGGCCGGCTGGGCCGGCTGGGCAGGTTGGGCCGGCTGGGCAGGCTGGGCAGGGGCAACGTGTGCCAGGCTCCTGCACTCGTGGGCAGGCAAGGCCTTCTCAGGCAGCTGAGGCCATGGGGAGGACGCCACGCCCTGCTGACCCTCTTCCCCAAGGGGTCTGTCTAGGGCAGGGCCCGGTGTGGCTCTGGGGCTGCCCCGGGGGCTCTGACTTCTGTGCTGCTGGCTCCGCTGGCGGCTGCTGCCTCTGGTGACTGTGGGATGAGGCTGAGGCCAACAGCCCCTGCCTGGCCTGGCACCTGAGGGCCGGTGGGACACAGGGGCCTACCTCCTTGCTGGCACCCCGTGCCCCCACACTCCACCCCAGGCACACACTCCTCAGGCTCAGCCCCACTGGCACCTGCCCCACAGCCCGGTCCCACGTGGGAAGTGGCCCTGTGTCTGCACCCAGGGGTTGCCCGTGTTCAGGGAGGCTCCTTGGGGCACGGGTGCCTGAGCCCAGCTGCACTCAGTGCTGAGCCCATCGGATCCAGCTCATGAGACAGGCCCCTGGGTCCTCAGGAAGGGAGCAGGGGGCCTGGCCGCTCATGGGGCAGGCAGGGTGCAGGTGTCACGCACAGGTCTGGTGGTATGTTTTCTGTGTGTCTAGGCGAGTCTGTGTATTGCACATGTGATTGTGCTCACGTGCGTGTGTCTGTGGGTGCGTTTGAGTGTCTGATGACACAGGATGGAGGACACTAGGAGGAGGTTCCCTGCTCTCTGGCTCCATAGGGGCCACAGAGTCAAGAGGCTGCTGTGAGCGAGCCCTGCGCGTGCGCAGGAGCCTGGCCTTGCTGGGCACACCACACGCGACTCACGCAGCACTCAGCTGAACCCACACAGCTGGACAACAGGAGTCCAGGGTGCGGCGCCTTCCAGGGCCGCCTGGGAAGTGGGGCAGCAGGGGCGGCACCTCCTGCTCTCGTGTGGCCCGGGAGCGGCCTGCAGCCTTCGTGGTTCCCGTGGAGCGCTACGCTGCTCACTTCCAGCGGGGCCGCCCTGCTCACAGAGTCTCCAGCACAAGGCAGCAGTGCTGGTTTTGTTTTTTTAAAAATATTTTTAGTTGTAGATGGACACACACTTGTATTTTATTTACTCATATTTATGTGGTGCTGAGGATCGAACCCAGGGCCTCACATGTGCAAGGCGAGTTACGGCCTCAGCCCAGCACTGGGTCTTGACTGTGGACGAGGGAGCTCCAGTGCCTGCCCAGGCCGAGCCCACCTTCTTCAGGGGCACCATCCCCAGGACCCCAGGGTGCTTCCTGCTACAGTGCGTCCCCCTGCCCACCTTGCCACCGCCTGCCCCCTAGCCCCGGCCCCTCCTCACACTCCTTCCAGACCTCCGCCTGGGCCACCTCTCCAGCATCTCATGACCCTGTCCCTCTAGAAGTGCTCAGCTGACATGAGCAGAGCTGGGAGAACCATGAGGTGAGAGATGAGCGTCCCTGGCAGGCTCCTTGCTCCCAGGCTCCATTTCCTGTCTGCACATTGGTGACCCTGGATGGGCCAGTGGCAAAAGTCTGTCTTGAGTGACTCACCTGAGTGCTATCCTGCAGAGCAAGTCTGGCCTGGGTGCCCTGGTGGGCAGGGACGGGCATTCGGAGGCTGTCCAGATGGAAGCCGAGGTGTGCATCTGCCAGTCTACCAGCCACGGCTTCTCCTCCGGGCAGGCGGAGCCACGATACCACTGCTGGCTCACAGCCCGTGTCTCCGTGCCCCGGCCTCCTCAGAGCCGCTTTTGGCAGCTCAGCACCTCTAGGCTGACACCTCAGCTCCTTCCACTTGCTGCATCCCACAGTGATGCCCTGGGGCCCAATCACATGCCCTGTCAGGGACAGAGGGCGGTCACCTGCATGAAGGGAGGACTCGGGTGGCTCCTGGAAGACGGGTGGGTGCTGGGCCCAGCACCAGGTGCTCGTCGCAGGAAGCATGCTGTGCCACAAACTCTCAAGACCTCCTAGGCTTTGCACTTCCTCACCAAGCTTGAGGAAACCCAGGAGTGGAGAGCTGGGGCCTGCCCAGCCCTCCATGAGCAAACGGCAGGGCCTTGACCCATGGGGGCTCCAGGCCTGACCCCCAGCCTCTACTGAAAGGCATGCATGCCTTCTGTAGACATCAGGGATATTTACTGAGCACCTACTATATGCAGCACAGGTCGGGGCTCAGAAGCCCTCATAGCTCCCTCCTAAGGCTAGTGAGCAGCAGGAAGCACTGGGCTAGCCTCGTGTCCCAGAGTGGCCTAGAAGAAGTGGCCCTGAGGGCTTGCAGTGGGGCCCTGGGCCTCCTGGCTGACGGCCTTCCCCGGCTTGGGAGTGCCAGCAACATGCCCAACACGGGCCCTCGTCAAGCCGTCGTCTCCCCAGGGCAGATGCGGCCTGCTGGCCGGGTCTGCCGTCACCCTGCAGGGGACGGGCCTCCACGCTGCACCCTCCTTCCTTTGGACGGCCCAGACCTTGCTGGGTCCACCTCTTGTCCAGATGGTGAGGAACTTCCTGACGGCAACAGCAGAGCAGTCAACTGGGCTCAGGCCTCACAAGGTGGCTTGGTCATGTGCCCACCCGCTGTGAGGCTCCCAGCCAGGGACGGCGCCCAAGGGGTCACCCTGCCCTGTGCTGTGACATGGTCTGGCACACTGTCCCCTGGCCGTCTGCACCCCTGCCCTGGCCTCCTCTCCCAGGAGGGGTTCCCAGGAGGACCCCGTACCTGACCATCATGTCCTTGGCCTCAGCTCTGTCTGCTGGAGCAACGAGCTAGAGCCAGCAACAGAAGGCCGTGGCTCTGACCAAGCAGCCCTCCCTGCTGGCCTGGGCTGCTCCCAGGAAGAGGACCAAAGTGCTGCTCTCTGTCCCAGACTCCATCCCTGCGCCCCACCTCAGCTCTCAGGCTTGTTTAGACGTCTCCCTCCTAGCCCATGCCTCTCCCTCCTAGCCCATGCCTCTCCCTCCTAGCCCATGCCTCTCCCTCCTAGCCCATGCCTCTCCCTCCTAGCCCATGCCTCTCCCTCCTAGCCCTGGCACCAAGGCCTTGCCAGTGGCTCTGGCCAATGCTCGGGGCTCTCGGCAAGCTAAATCTAACCCAGTCCAGCTGTCTCTCCTCCTGCTCCCGCACGCCCCACTGGTCCCCCACACATGGATGTGTGCATACCCTTCCTGCCCCACGTGGGCCCCAGGAAGGGTGCAGAGAGAGGGACCAGAGTGGCCAGTGTCCCCTGGGGCCCATGCTCTGCTCATGGTGGTACCCAGAGCCCAGTGCAGGGCCAGTGTGTGGCTGGTGCTCCATAGGTACCGAGGGGAGAAGCAGGAACCCCTTTCTATCAGTTAGGGTGGCCGGAAAGAGGGGAACACAGCCTGCTAGCCCAGTACCCTACTGGGGCTCAGGGTGGGCACAGGCCGAGATGGACCACTGCATCAGGGACTTGAGCTGAACATTCTGCTTCACATCCGGCCTGGCCTGACGGTACGGGACACTCACATGCACTTCCAGAGGGGTCCACGTTTCTGGGCCAAGGGATGCCTGGAGCTGTGGGCAGGCCTGGCCGCTGGGCCCTAGTGGTGTCAGGGGTCTGTCTCCTTTGGGTGAGGCCAGCAGGCAGGCCCTGTGACAGGGAGCCATCCATAACCTCCTCTGAGCTTGTTTTAGGTAGGCCACAATGCACATGGCTGTCCTGCCCAAAGTGGCACGGGATGAAGTTGCGGTCTGGACGTGTAGGAGAGTGCCTAGTGTATCTTTGGGGACAGGGCCTCAAAGGAAGCTGACTCATCCAGTGGGTGCTCTTGGCCCACAGGCTCTTGCTTCCTCCTTTCTGGCCAGATGGCATGAGGTGACCCTGAGGTGGAAGGCAGCCCCGGGAGAGAGCAGCGAGGTAGGGCCTGGATTCCCAAGGATGCACGGCCCGCCACAGCTTGGGCTTGTGCCACACGGGGAGGAGCACATTTCTGTTTCACAGGAGCCTGTTTCCCAGGCGTTCTCAGGAATGGAGCTCTAACCCTGGAGGGCGAACAGACAAGCTGGCCCCAAACTTCCATCCAGAAAGGCAAGGGGCCATTCCAGCGTCCTGCGGGAAACTTCATGGAAAGGATCCCAGCCCAGTGAGTCCTGCGTCTGCACAGGGCTTTCCTGGCATCACAGTTGCCAGCGCGGGGAGGGAGCTGGCAGGCCCTGGGCTGGAAGAGGAACCCGCTTGCTCTAGGTCAAGTTTTTCCACCTCCTTGACTGTGGAGCCCTTTCCTCTAGAAACACTGAATAATGGCCAGCAAGCCCTTGGGACTCCAGAGGGCCCCTTCATCACCACTTTTCACAGGCAACTGGACATTCAGCTGAGACAGGGCATTTCGAACTACTCAGCCTAGGGCTGAGCACGTAGCCAGCCCTAAATGAACGTAAGGGCCAACAGGGAGCTCAGAAGTGGTGGCCCACGTCCACCTGTGTGAATCTGGGGCCTTGCAGCCTGCCTCTCCTCCCAAGCCTCCCCTCACTCTCTGCTGGGATGGCTGCCATCACAGAGCAGACTGACCTCAACATCAGCCCGCAGGGGTGGGGGGCAGGGTGGGAACTCCCCAGAAAGCCGAAGCAGGGAGGAAGCTGTGGGGTAAAAAGTTTATGAGGAAATCCTTTTTTTGGCAGAATTTAATGGGTGCAGATTGTTCAGGTCCCAAATACATGGGGGAAAAGAACAAGAAAAAGCCCTTTGCTGCTATTGATAACTTGTCTCTCCACGAGGCGGGTTCAAACCTAAAAATACCCTCCTCCCGACAACAGGGGAGCCGAGCTGTCACGCAGCAGGCTGGAAAGCTGGGTGGGAGGGATCTGCCACGTGAGGCTGCGGCCAGGTCTCCGCTGGGCCTCCCTCTGGCTGTGTCCATAGAGAAGGTTCCAGGACATGCCCCCAGAAAGGCGTGGGGACGTGGACTCTGCAATGCGGACAATGCCTTCCTGGACATCAAGACCCAGCTGGTCTAAGGGGGCTGCTCTGGGCCAAGGCCCAGAGGAGGCAATAAATCCAGGCCAAAGCGCTGAGATAAGACAGATGTGGGGACGAGGGCAGCAGGTTGTGGGCAGGACTGTGCTGCTGCCCCCGACAGCCTGACTCTGGCTGCTTCTGCCCTCAGCACCTCAGTTCACCCATTTAGAATGGGGGCTGTAAGTGCTTCCCTGCCTGCCTACGGGAGAGGCCAGGGGTGGCAGGATGCAGGCTTGTGTCCCTAAGACGCTCTGGCTGGGAAAGTGGGCAGCCTAGGGCAGGCCAGGAGCAGGTCCTGGTAAAGCATGGTATCCACGGACTAATGACACATTTCTGTAGGGAAAAGGGACAGGTCCTCCTCTTTGGCTATGAGGACAGAGGGAGGGTCCTGGGAATTTGATCAGAGAGCTCCACACTCCATCCTAAGCACTAAGGCCTGGCTTGGCCCTCAGTGTCCTCTCGAGACTGCAAAGGTCCATTTGTATGGTCACCCTCAGATTGAGAAGTTGGGACACTAATGTTCACTGGATTATCATCCATGCTATGCTGGGGTGGGGCATGGGCCTCTGGGGCTTGGCTTAGTCTCAGAGCAGTACAGGTGGGAGCACAACCCCCAAACAGACCACTAGATGCGCAGAGGCCCCAAATGACTCCCCAGTCAGCAACTCTCAGGCTCTGCCAGTGGCTGCCAATGGGCCTGCTGTGGGCCAGGCAGCCGCAGCCTAGTTCAAGTGCAGGCGCTGGTGTGTGGTCTGGGCAGGGCTCTGCTTCTCCAACAGCCTTGGGACAGGAACAGGCCAGGCTGCTGGCCCATGGACGGAGCCATGCCTGGGGCCTGCAGGGCATTCCCTCATTGCAGGTCCAGAGAGCCATCCAGCCTAGTGAGACTCAGTCTGCTCCTCTGCGAAGTTCCAGTGACGATGTATGCCCTCCCTCCATCCATTCCTAGAGGATTCTGCGTCTGGAAGTGGAGACCCTGCAATGCCCTCTAAAGTTGGTTCCCAGCACCCCATTGCTTAATGCGGGGGGTGTGTCTGGGCTGCCCCCTGCCTAATCCTGGCCACACAGCAGCCAGTCCTTGGGGCCCAGCTATGTCATCTGTTAAAGTGGGGGACACCCACCCTGCACCAGGCCATCAGAGGTTGGAGCCCACTCTTCCCCATAGCTAGGGCGAGATGGCCAGGCTCAGCTGCATAGAGGTTTGCCTGAGCCTTGACTACAGCTCCTGGTCAAGGCGTGGGCAGGCAGATGAGCCCCTCAGGAGCATGTCCCTTACACAGGGTCAGTCTTAGAGACTCAGGGTAAGGGGCACGGAGGCTGGTGGGAAGCTGCAGAACCTGGTCAGCCTGGCCATCTCCGTGGCAACCAGCTTGTCCTTGTCCTGGCTTGGGGGCTGTGCCTGCACCCTTCCCTCTGCAGGCTGCAGTCTCTCGCTCTCTCTCTCTCTCTCTCTCTCTCTCTTGCTCTCTCTCGCTCTCTTCAAGGGTAACCATGGCAACACCTTTGTTTCAGAAGCCCTCCCATCTCTTTTCAGAAGGGATGCAGGGGGCTCCTTCCTAGTCCCTGGCAGCCCAGCTGATAACGGACCCACCAGTGCACTGGGATAGCCCCAGGGCTGGGGAGCCAGAGAGGCGGCCTGGGTCCCGCCTGGCCACAGAGGCCCTGTATGTACAAGGCCACATGTCTGTGGGGGGCCACAGCCTCCAAGAGCTGCCCTGCCTCAAGCCACCTTGGCCCTGCTAGGGGAGGCCTGTGTGTGAGCCCCCTGCCTGAGGCAGGAGACAGGCCCTGAGGAGAGAGTGGAAGAGGCAGCACTGAGCAGGGCCTTCAAAATGAACTATGGGATCATGGTTGACCCGTCCAGGGTCTTGTGGTTTGCAGGGCCCAGTACCTTTGGCTTCACCTCAAACTGGCTATAGCAGAAAAGCACACGCAGTTGTTCAGGTAACTGAAAGGTACAGGCTACTGCTCTGCCTCCAGGCACCTGCTGCTGTTGGCCAGTGCATTTCAAGTGCCACTCTCCTCTGGCACCGACGTCCACCAGTTGCCCCAGATGCAAATCTCTTTCACCTAACCGGTTCTGCGGAGGTCTGTAGGCACATCAGAGTCACTTGGCTCAGTCCTCCTCTGGCCTGAAGTCTCTGCCACTGCAGCCACCCCCAGGGCTGAGCCTCCTGGGCCAGGATAAGGCCACATGCCCACCCCTAAGCAGCTCGTAGCCAGCCTAATTAACCTCACTCTACTTATCTCAAACCAGACCCATGACTCAAGTCGGATGAAGGTATGGGGACCCTGTTTGCTAAGGAAACTGGGTGCTCAGAGGCTCTGGAAAGACTACAAGCTCCGGGTGTGTCTCTAGAGCTTCTGGGTGTAACTAAGCGGCCACCACAGGCCAGTGGGTGCCTGGAGGATTTTAAAGGGGAGGAAGGGTGGCAGCTGGAGAGGGAAACGTGCGCCAAATTTTATTGACTGATGAGCGGCATGCAAAGGCGGGAGGACAATATTCAGCGTTTGCTGGGTCCTTAGCATCCGTGGGAATTATCCGCTGGGTCGGTAACCGGGGGCGGGCCTCGCAGTCCCGGGTCAGCGGAGCGCCTACGCCAGGACCACCTGACTCACTGTTTGCAAACCCGCCTCTCCCGAGGCCACGCCCCTTCATCCTTCTCTCTCGCCCCTCTCGGGGCTATATTTGCATAACCCCGCCTCTACCCAGCGGTGACTGGATGCTCATGCCGTCACTCTCCTGCGAGGGCGGGATTTCGCGGGGCGGAGGGAGAGGCCGCCCCGGCGACGTGATCGGCATAGTTCCGCCCCGGCGCGGCCTTCGGGCCGGGCGCTGATTGGACCGGCGGCGCCGACGGGGCGGCGCGAGGCGCGGCGAGTGGCGGCGCCGGCTGCCTGTCGGCGGGGCGGCGGGCCGCACTTCCGCCTCGGTGTCAGCGGCCGCGGGCGGGGGCGGGGCGGCGGCGCGGCTCGGCGGCGGAGGCGGGCGGGCCCGGCCGGGTGAGTGCGGCGGCGGGGGTCGGGGCCGGGGTCGGGGCGGCCGCCGCGGACCGGCCTAGGCCACGGGCACTGGGACGCGAGATTTGGACCGCGGCCTCGAACCGTGCGGCGGCCTCCGCCTCCCGCGGGCGCCGGGCCGCGGGGCCGCCCGGCCCACTCGCCGCGGCCAGCGGGGCCCGGGGTCCGGCCGGGCCGGTGGAGCGGCTGGGCGCGGCGGCGGCCCCGTGGCCCGGCCTCCCGAGGCGCCGCCGGGCCGCCGCTCCCGGGCGGCCGCTTTGTTCCCGCCGGGCGGGCCGCGGGCCGGGCGGCCGCTGAGAACTTTGTGCGGCGCGCGGGTCTGGGCGGCCCGGTGCGCAAGGTCCTCCCGCGCGCCGCGGAGTTGGCTCGCGGGGATGCGTCCGCGGACCAGTGAGTTGGTGAGCGCAGACCACGGCCGGCAGGTGGTCCGGGCGAGCCGGCAGAGGGGCAGCACCAGGGCATGCCACCTCCTGCAGGGTTTTGTTATGCCCGAGGGAGGACAGGCACTGGACTGGGGACCAGCAACTGTTGGGGTGCACTCTTTCCAGGGACCTTCTTTGTGCACTAAAGACGTGGCCTTCTTGGGTGGGGTTTGACAGGCACTCTTGAATGTCAGTTGCAGCCCTGGGTGTGTGCTGTGTGCGACCTGCCACCTTGCTGAAGGGACAGCTCAAAAGTGGGGATGCCCTGTGCAGTACCAGATGTCAGGGGCCAAAGGTTCTCAAGGCCCCTGCTGCCTGGGCAGAGGAGGGCCTTCCTAAGTGCAGGGGACATCTGCCTTCTGGGCCTCAGTTCCCCTGTGGCATGTGACATCTGCTTTGCTGGCTGCTTCAGCTTCAGGCACCTAAGTGCTCCAGAGTGTCAGTCACCTTTCCCTTGCTGGGACAGGGACCTGGATTACCTGGAGGTGGCACTGCCTCCCTTGCAGCACAGGGCTTGCCGTGGTGGTGTCACCTAAAACGTGACTAGACAGGGTGGCCTCTGCTCAGAACTCCCCTTCCTTGTTTGCCCTGCAGGCTTCCTGTTAGGAACAGCTCTTACCTGGGAGGACGATGGCATTTAACAACCATTGCTCCAGATTGTGGTGAGCACTCTGGTTACCTGGGTGCCTCCCAGCAATCTACTAGATGGGTGCTGACATTATCCTTAGTTCATTTGTGAGGAAGCTGAGGAACAGAGAGGTTAAGTTGTTTACTCTAGCTCACACAGCAGTAAGTTACAGAGCAGGGGTTTGAACCCAGGCAGTTTGGCTCTGGAGTTCACTTTTTTCTTTTTTTGTCCCCTTGTGGTGCTGGGATCAAGCCATGGCCTTGTGCATATTAGACAGTGCTCTGCCACTGAACTGCATCCCTACCCCTGAGAAACTGAGGTTTTCTTTGGAAACATTCTGGTCATACTGTTACTATGTCAGAACTTCCTTTCGTGCAGCACAAGTAATAGATTTTCATTTTTTGTGAGGCTGAGTGTATATAAAACCATTCTGTTTCTCGTTAAATGGAGTCATTCTATATCTGGAGATCCAGGATCTTGCTGAAATGCCTACCTGCTGCACAGTGCCTTTGTTACTAGTGACGTTGTTGATGTTAGTCCTGTGAAAGGGTCATTGGAGGAGCAGGTGTGGATGCAGTTTGAAGTGTGAGGCTTTCCTCTTAGGTGAGCTTCAAGCAGTCAGTGTTAAATTTCCTTCCCTCCTTCCAGGTGTGCGGGGAGTGGTCAGATGGTCAGAGGCTTGTGTCTCCTCCTCTCTTAATGAGCAGTGTTCCTCATGTTGAAAAAGTGCCGCTTGGCTCCCCTTGTCTTCTCCACAACTCTGGCAGTGCTAGCAAATGAGTCTTGGATGTTCCTTAAAACTTCCCTGCGGCTCCGGAGGCTGGGGCAGGAGGATCACAGGTTCCAAGCTAGCCTCAGCCACTTAGCAGGCCCAGTCTCAAAATAAAAAGGGCTGGGGATGTGGCTCAGTGGTAAAGTGCCCTTGGGCTCAATCCCGGGTACCAAAACAACAAAAACTGTGCTTGACTTTCAAGTCTCCTTGCATTCAGCTGATTGAAATCATGGTGTTTCTTATTCCATGAGGATGTGTTTGTGCTCTGTCCTGCTGTAGCAGTGGGGTGAGTGCCTGGGGTAGAGGCACTGACTGCTGGGACAGAGTAGCTGACACTGTTGGTGAATTGCAGCAGCTTTCTCAATGGCCTGGGGACCTGGGGAAGCTCAGGCTGGGTGCCTGCATCCTAGCTGTGCTGTCCGAGAAAAGTCACCGTTTGCTCTGGCCTGTCTTTGCTTGGGAAATGGGTCACTGTGTTCTGTTTAAAACAAGTTACCATGGCATCAGGGACCATCAAGCGAGGGTCCTATGTAAGAAAAGACCCCTGGATGCCGAGGCTGCGCGGGTCACTACTGTACTTCTGTTCGGTGGGTGCAGACTTCTGATTTAGTTTGCAGCACTCACTGCCAAGGGTAAAGTTTAGTTCCAAAATTTAGCGTAGTCTGTGGTTGGTTTACAGCTTTATCAAGACTGAAAGGAAGTTAGCCTTTGAATGTGACTACTAAAAAAGTACTTAAATCCTAGGAGTGTTTTGGATTCCAATTTGACATGAATGCAGCTTCCGTGTGCACCGAGTAACTTGTTGCTGGGTTTTTGCGAAGACATTTCATCTCTCGCTGTCACTGATGGTTTGGGATCGAGTCCCGGGTGGCCCCTGCTTGGCTTCTCTTAGCAGACAGGATCAAGTCGTTCACTGTGCTGTTTTCACAAACTTTATGACACTTCCCTTTCCTTCCAAGTTCAGAAAAGAGCATGGGGTCACTTGGTAGAATTTCAAAGCACCTGGGTCAGAGCGTCTGGTAGCATAAACACCACTGTCTCTGAGTTGGGCTCAGTGGTGGAAATGACCTTCAGAAAGGACCAGAATCAAGAAGGTACGTGTATGGACTGTTGCTTGGTGTGTGTATTTGGTACAGGATTAAACCCAAGGGCGCTCTACCACTGAGCCACATCCCTGTCCTTTTCATTGTTTATTTTTGAGACAGGATCTTGCTGAGTTACCTAGGCTGGCCTGGGACTTGCATCCTCCTCCCGCAGTCTCCTGGGTTGCCTGGTATTTGTGTGTTTCTTTCTCTTTGCTTACCTTCTCCTTTTTTTTTTTTTTAAAGCAGCAGACCTGTTTGGTTAATTTTGAGAAACATACTCTGGGCTCCAAGCCCAAGCCTGAGAAATGCCAGATTGAGTTGGGAGGGTGCATACCTGTTGCAGACTGATAGTGCCCAGCCCTGGCCTGGGTATCAAGCCTCTGCCTGCTGGCCTGGTACTGGGGTCTGGGGTCCTGTCCCTGCTGCTGAGGCATGTCTGAGAGTGTCCCAGGTGCTCTTAGTTGGTCTCTGAGCACAGTCATACCCTGGGCTCAGACTTCCCCCCCGGGGGTGCCCAGAGAGCAGTTGTTCCAGGCTGGTGTGGGGAGCTTTGGGGAACATGGTAGGGAGGACAGAGGTCTTTGGGAGGCTATTCTGGAACATGCAGAGGCAGCTGTTGGAGGAGGGGCAGTGCTGGCTTGCAGGTTCACAGCTCTGTTTTCCTGAGTCGAGGAAAGCCTGGTCCAAGGCTGCTCGTGGGATGGCCAGCTGCAGTCAGGCACCTGGTGCCACTGTGCTTGACCACAAGTGATGTCCATTGCTGCCTTAAAACTGAAGAGAGCGTCTGGTCTGGTGGCCAGGCCAGAGTGCCCTGGAGAAAGAAGAGGGGCAGTGTTGATGTGGCAGGTGCCAGATGGGAGCTGGGGCGGGCCGTCCCACAAGCTGTGGGCACTCTGGTCAGAGTGTGCCCTGGCACGCCAGCCTTTGCCAGTGACTTGTGACGAACCAGTAGGTTTCATAGTTACCTGTGAGCCGGGTGTGGTGGCGCACGCCTGTAATCCCAGCGGCTCAAGAGGCTGAGGCAAGAAGATTGAGAGTTCAAAGCCAGCCTCCTGAACGGCGAGGCGCTAGGAGACTCAGTGAGACCCTGTTTCCACATAAAACACAAAACAGGGCTGGGGATGTGGCTCAGTGGTCGGGTGCCCCTGAGTTCAATCCCCAGTACCCCCCCAAAAAATAGTTATCTGTAGCCCTGAGAGGTGTTAGGCAGGGGTGTGGGAGAGAGGAAGGAGAGAGGGGTCCTGGCACTGTGGCACCGGCTGCAGCAGGCTGAGTGGGCCTTGAGGGACAGCTTCTGAATCAGTGTGGAAGGCTTTCAAACCCGGCTTCTCATCAGGAAACCTAGGAACCGTGTAACAAGCGTAGGTGTCAGGCTTAGCCTGACTGGCAAGCCCAGGCTTCCTGTAGCCCTGTGGCCATGGAGTGTCTGCAGGAAGTTCCAGGCAGTGCTGGGACCTCCTGTTGGGTCAGAACCCTTTTTGGATCAAGGCCCATTTGATAAATTGATGAATAGTCTGAGTCATCTTTCTGGGGAAGAAATCACAAACAGAATTTAGCAGTTTTTTTTTTTTTTTTTGACTGGGGTAGGGGGTGGTGGTGGAGATCTGTGGGTTTCCCTGACCTTGGTTTGGACACACCCCTGAAATGCTCAGGAAGTGTAGTTGGGAGGGACTTGGGCAGGGCTGATGTTAGGATGATAAATTGGTCAGCATAGTAAAACTGGTTAGGGGAGCAGAAGTGTGAGTTGGGCAAGTTAACAGGAGGGCCTGGAATGGAGGCCATGGAGAGGGAAGCTGATGAAAGGGCAAGGCTGCCCAGGGCCTCGCTGGAAGGGCAGCAGCCTTTCACTGACCACGGGGCCTTGGAGTTGTGCAGCAGCTGCTCCCTGACTGTCCCTGCTGGGGCAGAGTGACCTGAGTCTGACTGCTTTGCCCCAGTGAGGGTGGGCTGGGGGTCCCGTCCAGCGCTGTCTCACCCACTCCCTTGGGCACACTTGAACAACTTTTCCTGATGCGTGACGGTGAGGTCAACTAAAACAGACGCTTTTGAATGTGAGAGCTGTGCTCACCTGCGTGGTCGGCCTGCACTGGACGGGAAGCGGGGACTGCGCTGGCACCTGCAGGGCAGAGCAGTTTGATCAAGTTGGGGACAGCTTTCAAGGGACTCTGTCCTGGACAGTGGGCTCGAGGCTCCCCTCAGGGCCGGCTGCTGCCAGGAGCCCTGCTGGGCTGGCCCTTTGCCTGCCCCTTCACGGCCATGCCGGCCAGGCCGCAGATGTGGAGCGGGGGAGCCGCGGCCGCTGCGGTTCTGGCCTGTTTCGTGGGAGAATCCCTAATAACATCCCAGTCCCCGTGTGGCGGCAGAGCGGCTTGCCTTGCTGGTGCCTCCACTTAGCAGGCGGCCACTCGTGTCTGCGCCTGTTCCCTGGTGTGGCCTGTAGTCAGGCAGCCCTCTTGGTGAGGAGCTGCGACAGCCCCGACTGGCAAGACCACCGGCTCCGCCTGGCTCGCGTGCGTCCTGCCCTGGAGGAAAGCACTGTGACGGCGCTTCTTAGGCACTGCGGTTGCTCCGAGTGTGGCCCACAGATAAGGGACTGGCGTGCAGAAAAGGCCACTCTCCGTCCTCCCACCCCACGCGCCGCCCGCCTCCAGGACGCGGCGTGCTGGGCAAGGGTGGTGGCCTGATGCCAGCCTCACACGCTGCCTTTGAAAAAAGGTGGTGGTTGTGACCGAGCAGGGATTGTTGGCGTGAGCCTAAATTTATACAGTCCCTGTGAAGATGGTCACCAAGCTTTCACAGCCGGGGCGTTCCAGCCCCGTCCCTCCTCCCGGCGCAGGGGGCAGTGCCGCGGCGCAGGGGAGGCGGAGGGCGGTTTGGGAATGAGAATGCAGGCATCCGGGTGACCGTCCCGACCCGTCACACGGGCTGGTCTCCTGGCGCGGCTGGATGTAAGTGGGACTGGGAAGTCCCTGCTCCCGCTGCTGCCCGGCTTTATTTCCTCCTGCCCTTTGGGGCCACTGGGCCGCCTGTGGCTACCTCAGCACTCAGCTGGAGACCCTGTGGTGGCGAGCCAGGCCGCAGGGACGGTGCAGCGGCGAGCACAGGCGTGCTGTGTCTGCACAGTGCCTGGTTGTGCTGCGCGTGCACTTAAAGTCACAGAACAGAATGCACACTGTTGGGAATAGTTTAGATTTAGAATTGATATTTAGCGTCAAATGCGACCGGTGTGTTTATATTGTGTGCGTTCCTGCCTGGCACAAGGGCCCCTGGCACGAGGGTCCCTCCAGGTTGCCTTACTTACCTGCTGTTGATAGAGTCCTCACAGGGTTGGGCTTCTTAGTGACTCACAATGGTGGTCACTGGTCCCTGGGTTTTTTTTTTTGGTACTGGGGATTGAATCTAGGGACACTTAACCACCGAGTCACACCTCCAGCCCTTTTTATTTTTTATTTTGAGACAAGAGTCTTGCTAAGTTGCTGAGGCTGGCTTTGAATTTATAATTCTCCTGCCTCAGCCTCCCGGGCTGCTGGGATTGCGGGCACGGCCACAGTGCCTGGCTGGCCCCTGGCTCTTGCTCACTCACTGCCCAACTGCTGGATCTTGGATCTGCTTTTCTAAGGACAGTGTGAGGATGCCCCTGTCAGGCTGGGTATGAGCATTCATGAGGTGCTGGGCATTTGGGGCTTGATTGGGCCACATCCTGGTGGGACAGGGATAGCAGAGAGGGCACCTTCAAGAGGGTATGGTAGGAGCTGTCTGCAAGTGGGTGGGTATTCTGTGGGAGAGAGAAGGAACGGTTTGTGGAGGGGCTTCAGCGATGGTGGGCTTGGGGACTGTGTGGAAGGAAGAAGCCCTTCCCTGGCCTGGAGCTGCCCTTGAAGAGGAATGAGGATAGGAGGACACCCCTGCAGGTGGCCTGGGTTTTCTGTGGACCTAAGAAGGAAAGATGCTGACCAGAAAGAGCTGACTAAAGAAACACGAAATCCCCACAGCCTCTCCCGGAGGCGCTGCCTGCGGGTTGTTCTGATGGAACTAGATCTTGCACCCAGGGCCACTGGCTGAGCCTTCGCCAGCTGCCTACCCCACGTCCTCAGCTTTGCAGAGTGTGAGCTATGGAGCTGCTCTTTGCTCCCTCAAGCAGTAGGGTCTCAACTCCAGGGGGCTTCCTGTACACAGCCCCCAGCCCCCTGGTGTTCTGGCCAGACTCGGGATCAGGAATCAAGAGATGCCTCAGAGCTGTGAGCTTCTGGGCAGCCAAGGCCTGTGTGCTGAGCCAGGCCTCCGAGAAGTCTAGGGGTGGGCAGCTGTGAAGGACGCCTGAGGACCAGCCAGGGTGGGCAGCCTTCCACCAGGTGGGAGCAGCCCAGTGCTTCTGTGGACTCTCAGTCGCTTCTCGGGGGCCCAGCCAGCACAGGTTTTCCAGGCGTCTGCCATGCTCCTGCCCGGGGCCTGTGGGCTGTCGGTCTGCTGAGGGTCAGGAAGTGCGGTGGCTGGCCGGCATGGCCTGTGGCAGTTGGTGGTCTGTGGTTCTTGTGGGGCCTGGTGGAGTGAAGAAGGCATGGAACTCCTGCTGGCAACACAGGCAGAGCCCGGGGTGGCCTGGAAGCCTCAGGGGAAGGCCTCCCAAGGTCCATGGTTGTGGCTGAACCCTGTGGTCCACGTGCTGCAGACAGTGCAGTGTCGCGTGGTCAGCAAGCCGTGTTTGTTGTGTCTAAGGTAGCATCTCACACCCTCACTTAAAAACGTTCCATGAGTTTAGATGGATTTGTCTTTAACATTAGCACGTTTTCAGTGCTAGCGTTTGAACCCAGGGCCTCACACAGGCTGAGAAGTGCTTTACCACTGAGTTATGTCCTAGTTCTTTTTCTTTCAGTTTTTGACATAGGATCTCACTAAGTTGCCTAGGCTGGTCTGGAACTTGCCATCCTCCTGCCTTAGCGTGGGGATGACAGAGTGGCCACTGCCCCTGGCAATGTGCTTTTCCTTGTTTGAATCCTGCTTCGAGTGTGATGTTTGTTGGTGTCTTTTTCAGGTGGCTTTGGAAAGGTGTAGTTGGCGTGTAGTAAACAGCACGTGTTTGAGGTGCACAGTCAAGGCGCCATGCGCCATGACAAGGCTTAACATGGCTGTGCGTGCAGCGTGCTGCACTGTGTACGAGCTGGAGAAGCCGTGGCTGAGCCAAGACCATGGTTTCTTCCCAGTGTTCTGGTGCCCTTTCCTTCATGGCTTAGCTGCTGGAGGAGCCTGCTGTGTGCTCAGGGGTGGAGTGAGTATTGCCGATCGTGTTCCCTTGGTGTGTTTGACATGATCCTGTTCCTGGCTTCCATATGCTGGTAAGCAAAGAGGCCCCGATCCAGAGGCTGACGTTCTTGGTAGGGCAGCAGGGAACACTCAGGCTTGAGGGCGAGGTGGTGGGCCCTGCGTGCCTGGGTGCCTTCCCAAGTAGCCTTGTCTGGGCCTCCCCGTTGCTTCACTGATGTCCTTCTGAAGAGCAAAGTCCCCTCAGCTGTTACTTGGTTATTTTGACATAGTTTTCCATTTATTTATAGCCACTTGGTTCTAGCTTCTGATGACTCTGAGCATCTTCCAAAATTGGTGTTTTATGTTCTTATGTTTTGTTTTCTTTCTTTCTTTCTTTTTTTTTTTGGTACTGGGAATTGAACTCAGGGGCACTCAACCACTGAGCCACACCCCAGCCCTATTTTGTGTTTTATGTAGAGACAGGGTCTCACTGAGTTGCTTAGCGCCTCGCCGTTGCTGAGGCTGGCTTTGAACTTGCGATCCTCCTGTCTCAGCCTCCCTAAGTGCTGAGATGATAGGCGTGCACCACTGCGCCCGGCTTCTTATGTTCTATTATGTGATATGGATGATGATTTTGAAATGTACCGCTTAAAATAGCAGTCACCTATTGACCTGTCACCCGTCAGCCTTCTGGCAGGGAGTGCTTCCTTTCCCTGATACTTTGGAGAAATTGTGTATCTGCTGTAAGATCGCATGTTTTGTGTCTTTTCTCAGATGTAATTGAGATTGATTTCAAGAGTGCTGAATAGGTATTTAAAAATTGTTTTGAAACCACATCCTTTCTGGAAGCTAAGTATGCCAAAATGTTTCTCCCCTCAGATCTCCAGTGTCTGTTGGATTTTTACCAAGAAGTTTGTGGCACAAAGTTGCTTCTGCTGCGGATGTGTTCAGCTAAGATGATCCAGTAGGAAGACGCACCCCAGGCAGTGAGGAGCCTGGCTACTGCAGGATGAACGGGGAGGAGGAATTCTTTGATGCCGTCACAGGTGAGCTGAAAGAAAATGGCTCAGAGACCACAATGTGTGCGGGCATCTGTGGGATCCAGAGGGTGAGACTTGCCTTTAGGAGATGGTCTGGCATGTTCCACGAGGCCTGAGGCCACCTCTTAGGAAACGCGTGGTATTCTGTTTCAGATGTGGGGAACCTTGACTTTGGGTCTTGGGAGACAGGGTGGCAGTGCAGGGGGGTTTGAAGTCTTTGGAAGAACTTCCTGGTGACAAATGGTTTTCTTTGGAACTGGAACGAGGCGGTCAGTCTTTTCATGTTATTTATACTTCATGATCAAAAGCTGCTGGCGTCATGAGCATGTCTAGCTTTGCATTGCTGGGAGTGAGCCACAGCAGCCCGTGGCTGTCCCGCGGCTCTCCTGCTCTCGCAGGCCAGCTGCACGTTTGGAGTCACGGGAAGTGCTGAGCGTGTGCCTGGGAGGAGGGCACACTGCAGGGTGTGTGATGGGGGGCAGGCGCCAAGCCACCGAGGCCCTAGGGCCTTATGTTCATCCCCTCCCTTTTTCCCTTGGGGTCAGTGGGGACGTCATCCTGCCCTTTCTGTGAAGGGCTACTGCCAGTGGGAGGGACTTCGGCCTCCGCTGCAAGAGCACACAGTGGTGGTGGTACTGAGCAAGCCAGGCCGTGGCTGGGTCCCTAGGAGCTCTGCAAGGCTGCTGCCTGCAGGGGTCTCCCTGGTGGCAGCAGCTGCGCCAGCCTGCCAGGCCTCTGTCCTCAGGCATACAGGGCTCTGTGGGCACAGGCAGTCGACGCTGTGCTCCTGCGTTTGGCAATCCTTTTTGTTTTTTATTTTAGGACAGAGTCTCACTAAGTTGCTTAGGGCTGCACTGAGGCTGCACTGAGGCCTTGAACCTGCAGTCCTCCTGCCTCAGCCTTCCAAGTCTCTGGGATTATAGGCGTGCGCCACCAAGCTTGGCTTGACTTGCTTGTATCTAAAACCCTTGGAAAAAGGGACACTGAGCTTCTTAACATCTTCCAAGGTGTAGTTGTGGTCGTTTTTCTTGATTTTGTGGCTGGAATTTTCTGCTGGATGTGCTTCTGGAGATGCGCTCCAGGCTTTTCAGCTGCACGCCCATCAGCCTTCCTCCTGGGCCAGGCCCTCTCTGTGGAAGGGTCACTGGGCTGTCACACCTGCTGGGATTGGGGCCTCCCCTGGGAAGCTGTGCCTGTCACATAGGTGTCTCGGTGCCCCTCCTCACAGGCATCTCATGGGAAGTTCACAGACCTGAGGACACGTGTGGCAGCACCCTCTGAACGCCTTTGAGCTCACCCACAGTCTGTTTTACTTTCCCCAGCGATGGTGTCGGCCAGTGCAGTGTGAGGCGCAATGACTCTCCCTCCCCTGAGGCACCGCGGCTCGGAGGCTGCTCCCGCAGCAGTGCTTCTGTGTGCCCCATGTTGAGTGCCCATGACCTTCACTGCTAGGGAGGCAGATCTGATTATTCCAAATGTGCCACTTCAAAGCTGCATAGAGGAGCCGGGCATGGTGGCACACGCCTGTCATCCCAGCAGCTAAAGAGACTGAGGCAGGAGGGTCCCAGGTTCGAGGCCAGGCTAAGCAACTTAGTGAGACCCTGTCTCAAAAGAAAAAGTAAAAAGGGCTGGGATGTGGCTCAGTGGTAGAGCCCCTGGGTTCAGTCCCCAGTACCAAAAAAAAAGGAAAACCCATAAAAGACCCTCTGGATGGCCAGGTTGCAGCTCAGCGGCGGAGCACGTGTACAGCATGTGCAAGGCCCTGGCTTAATCCCCGGCACTGGGAGAGCAAACACAAAAACTGCAGTGCCGCAGGTGGTCTGCTAGTGGGCTGGAATCTGGGGCGTGGCTTTCACATCCTCCACATCCATCGAAAATGACCGTTCTGCTTGTCTTGTGCAGGCTTTGATTCTGATAACTCTTCTGGGGAATTTTCAGAGGCAAATCAGAAGGTCACTGGGAGGATTGACCTCGACTCCAGCAACAGCTCAAGGACTGGGAAGAGTGGGGAGGGGCCCCCTCGAGAGAATGGGGTTCAGAAGCGCAGGTACGTGGGCTCCGTGCATTGTGTTAGAGCTGTTCACGGTGTGTCTCTTGTCGTCTGCAGAGCTCGCCACAGTGCCCCCGTGGCTCTCACGGGGGTCCAGCTAGAAGGGTGGCCCACCGCCAGGCTCTGGGCCTTCCTCCACACAGCTGCTGTGGCCTGGCCAGCCCCGTGCCATAGAGGCACAATGCCTCTCTGCTTGGTCCTAGAGACCAGCGGGCAGCAGTGTCTGACCAATGGTCCCTCCCGGTGGAGTGGGCACACATGCCTCCCTGCCCGGGACCTGCTTGGCCTTGCGTGACTTGGGCCTTGCTGACTTCCTCTCGCCTGTGTCCTGTTGAGCCTCACTGCCAATGGTCCTGTGGGGAGCGCGGGGCCTTGGCTAGCTGGCTGTGGCAGACCCGCGCTTCACCCTCCTCCCAGCGTGCTCCTGTCCACACAGTGGTTCTGCAGCCAGCAACCCTCACCAGCTGTCAGGTCTCTCAGAGGCAGGACCTTGGGCAAGACCAGCCATCGGGTGGCAGTGGTCCTGAGGCGTGTTGACCGCAGGGCTCTCCAGCCTCGCCCTGACCTCTGCTCTGAGTGTGCCCCACGTGCCTCACTCTTCAGCCTCCCGTGCTGTGCCCGGCAGTCAGTGGAGCCCACTGTGCTGTGGGCCTGTCAGGGCAGCATGCACTCTCTGGACCCCCGCCACCCCCTCCTCAGTGCACACCTGGCGCACACCTGCACCTCTCAGCTCTTCCCGCCATGTGCAGCTGGACTTCTCAAAATCAGACCTGAAGGCACCACCTTCACCCTCTGCCTTCAGCTCACACCACATGGCCCCTCAGCCCTGGTCCTGAGTGGCTCAGAACAGCACCCCTGCCTGTGGATTGTCTTCCCTGGACGCCGTTGCTCTTGGGATGAGGGCCGGCATCCTCCACACCTCCTGTCCTCAGGAGGATATGCACTGCTCCAGCTCTGCTCCTCAGGCCCCCCACAGGGGCCTGTCCTGTGGTCTTGGGTGCATCCAGCCCTGGCCTTGCATGGCTGGTGTCCCCTCTGCTCCTGGCTTCAGGCCCTCCCCCCCTTCAGGTCTCAGCTCCTCTTCTTCATCTCCATCTCACACGGGGTCTTGTCCCTGGGCCTGCTCTGACCCTGTGCAAGACATGCCCTTCCGTGGCGCCCACAGCTTGCTGTGTCTGGGCTGCAGGTGAAGAGCTCGGGAGGGCAGTGAGGGCCACGTGGAGCGAAGCCGGGCCTGCCCCCAGTGGCCTGGCTACTGTGCCCCCGTCAGTCTCGGTTTCCTCTTCCGTTTTGCCTCACAGCTGCTGCCCCTTCTTCCTCTTGCCCCTGAAATACACAGTGTGCCCTGAGCAGCCGCCCTGGTGTGCCGTTCCGGAGGTCCCTTGGGCAAGGACGGCACCTGCTGTTCGGGGGCTGAGGGCTGGGTGCCCATCGGGGCTCCTTTGCTGCAGGTGCAGCAGCTTGTTCAGAGCAGCTACCACGAAATGGGGCTCCATGCAGAATGCTGGGTGGCCTCTGGGGGCCGAGCGTGGCAGCAGGGCCCCAGGGCTTGCTCTGCGGCACCCCGACAGGTGGAGACAGGCCAGCGCAGCGCACACCCAGAGAAGGTCACCCGTGAGCAAGAGCTGGGGTTGCAGATGGGGGGCAGGCGCGACAGCCGGGCTGTCCAGCTGAAGGCATTTGGGGAGGCAGGCGCCTCGCACTGTCGGAGGTGGGGCAGCAGCCGGTTCCTGGGCTCCTCGGTGCCTTCCACGCTTGGTGGCTGCACTTGTGCCCATTCTCCTGTAGCTGCCCCTTTGGGCAGCGTCCCTGGTGGCCACCCTGCACCCAGCCTTGGGAAGGAGGCCACGGACTGCCGATGCAGGGTCAGGGTCAGGACTCTAGAGATGACGTGGCCACTCCCAGGAGGCCTCCCCGCGAGGCTCAGGCTGCAGCCGGGGCTCCTCCCCCGGGCATGCAGAGTGCGAGTGCTCCCGTGCGGGTCTGGAGGTACAGAGGGTCGTGGAGCACCGTCCATGGGAAAGGGGCCCCCTCGAATCACAAGTGTGCGTTGCTCTTGCTTCTCAGGACGGCGCTGCCTGCCCCCATGTTCACCAGAAGCGACTTCAGCGTGTGGAGCATCCTGAAGAAGTGCATCGGCCTGGTGAGTCGCGGTCAGAGCACGAAGCCTGGGCGCGTGGGGTCCCGTGGCTGGCGGTTTGGGAGGACGCGCTCTCGTATTCACAGTCAGCAAGTCGGGGTGGCAAAACAGGAGAGAGAAAAGTGCGGGGAGGGAGGGAGGCTGCCATGTGTGGACAGCAGGGTGACAGTTCCATGGGGGCAGGTGCTGAGGTGTCACGCAGCCTGTGTGATGTGACAGCCCACCCCTGCAGACCCCGTGGAGGATGCTTCCTGTGGCCTTCTCCCGTCACAGGGAAGGCTCTTTCAGGCTGCACCAGCCTTTGTCAGGGTCTCAGGATTCGTCACAGAAAAATGGGCTGGACAGTTAGAGCGTCCACACGCTGTGGACTTTGCTGTGACCTTGGCTGTCTGTCGGGACCCAGCCTGTCTTGGGGTGTCTGGTGCGCCCCTGCACAGGCGGCCCATGGCGACCGGGAGCCAAGACCACCAGGCAGAAGTGACGCGTCCCTCACAGCACGCACTCCGTTCTGAAGTCGCCTTCGTTTCTTCAGCTGTTATCCGTCTCCATCCTTTTCCTCCAGAGGAAGCTTCATCTTTTCCCCCCAGTTTTTTATTTTGAAGTAATGTTAGCCTCACAGAAAGTTCCAGAATGGTACAGGGTACCCAACCCCTCGCAACTGCCCTGGCCCTGGCTGGGGGCCCAGCTGCTGCGCAGTGATCAGAACCAGGGACTCTTGTGGTGTGGGATCTGCCCGGCTGCACATGTCGCTGGCTTTCCTGCTTGCCACACGTCCCCTTCCTAGCCTGGATCCTTTCTGGGACCCTGGTGGCTTTGGGCCGTCACATCTCCTTTATGCTCCTCACTAGAGTGGCTTTGACGCCTTGCAGGTTACTGGCTCATTGTTTGATAGGATATTCCTCAGTTTAGGTTTGTCTGGCGTTTTCTTGTGATGACACTGAGGTTCTGTGTTTTCAGCAGAACACACAGAGGCCAGGAGCCAGGGCCTTGTCTGAGGCTGTGCTGCCCACACCTCTTGCTGGGGATGTCGACCTTAGTCACTCGATCACAGTGTCCCTTTCAAAGTTGCTGCAGTGTTACCTGGTTCTGCCCTGGGTGATCATGCACTGAGGGAATCAAATAGGTTTATTTGTTTCATTTTAATGTTGAGAGATTGCTTTTATGCATTTAATTTAGTTTTAAAATATGGGTCCAGGGGCTGGGATTGTAGCTCAGTGGTAGAGTTCTTGCCTCCCATGTGTGAGGCACTGGGTTCGATCCTCAGCACCACATAAAAATAAAGATATTGTGTCTATCTACAACCAAATAAAGATATTGTGTCTATCTACAACCAAATAAAGATATTGTGTCTATCTACAACCAAAAAAATATTAAAATATCCAAAGTCAGATTTATTTAATGAGGTATACGTAGTAGTCTGTTTTCTGTTGCCAGTAACACAATACCACAGACTAGAAGAGTTATAGAGAAAAGAGGTTTATTTTTGCTCAAACTTCTGAAGGTTCAAGATTGAGGGGCTGCAGCTGGTAACAGAGTCCCTAGGCCAGACAGGCATCACATGGCGGGGCAGGGAATGTGCATACACTTGTGTGTGTATGTGAACGAGCACCACATACATCCTCTAGTCTCTCCTCCTGGGGTTCTTTGGTCCTGTGGGTGGAACCCAGGGGTGCTCTACCACTGAACCATATCCTCAGCTCTTTTTATTTATTTATTCTAATCGGGTATACATGACAGCAGAATGCATTTTGAATCATTGTACACAATATAGAGTTGCACCATATGTGTAGTCATACATGTACCTAGGGCATTGTTGTCCATCGCATTCCACCATCTTTCCTGTCCCCATGTCCCATCCCCTTCCTTTCCTCCCCTTTGACCAAAGTTCCTCCATTCTTCCCATGCCCCCTTCTACATTATGGATCAGTGTCCACTTATCAGAGAGAACCTTTGGCCTTTGGTTTTTTGGGATGGGCTTATTTCACTTAGCATGATGTTCTCCAACTCCATCTACTTACTTGCACATGCCATAATTTTATTCTCTTTTAATGCTGAGTAATATCCCATTGTGTATATATACCACAGTTTCTTTATCATTCATCTATTGAAGGGCATCTAGGCTGGTTCCACAGTTTAGCTATTGTGAATTGAGCTGCTATAAACATTGAAGTGGCTGCATCACTGTAGTGTGCTGTTTTTAAGTCCTTTGGGTATAGACCGAGGAGTGGGATGGCTGGGTCAAATGGTGGTGGTTCCATTCCAAGTTTTCTAAGCAATCTCCACACTGCTTTCCAGATTAGTTGCACCAATTTGCAGTCCCACTAGCAATGGATGAGTGTGCCTTTTCCTCCACATCCTCATTAACACTTGTTTTTGTTTGTATTCTTGATAACTGCCATTCTGACTGGTGTGAGATGAAATCTGAGAGTAGTTTTGATTTGCATTTCTCTAACGGCTAGAGATGTTGAACATTTCTTCATGTATTTGTTGATTGATTGTATATCTTACTCTGAGACGTGTCTGTTCAGCTCCTCAGCCCATTTATTGATTGGTTGTTTTTTGGTGTTAAGTTTTTTGAGTTCTTTATATATCCCCGAGATCAGTGCTCTATATGATTTGCATGTGGCAAAAATTTGCTCCCAGAATGTAGGCTCTCTGTTCACCTCATTGATTCTTTCTTTTTTTTTTTTTTTTTTTTTTTTTTTTTTTTTTTTTTTTTTTTTTTTTTTTTTTTTTTTTTTTTTTTTTAAATATTTTTTTTTTTTTAGTTGTAGATGGACACAATGTCTTTATTTTATTGCTTTGTATGTGGTGCTGAGGATCGAACCCAGGGCCTCACGCATGCGAGGCAAGCGCTCTACCGCTGAGCCACAATCCCAGCCCTCATTGATTCTTTCTTTTGCTAATAAGAAGCTTTTTAGTTTCAACCCATCCCATTTATTGATTTTTTATTTTATTTCTGGCACTTTAGGAGTCTTGTTAAGGAAGTTGGGGCCTAATCCAACACGATGAAGCTTTGGGCCTACTTTTTCCTCTATTAGGCACAATGTCTTTGGTCTAATTCCTAGGTCCTTGATCCATATTGAGTTGATTTTTGTGCATGATGAGAGAAAGGAGTTTAGTTTCATTTTGCTGCATATGGATTTTCAGTTTTCCCAGCACTATTTGTTGAAGAGACTATCTTTTCTCCAATGTATGTTTTTGTGCCTTTGTCTAGTATAAGATAACTGTATTTATGTGGATTTGTGTCTGGGTCTTCTATTCTGTACCATTGGTCTACATGTCTATTTGGGTGCCAATACCATGCCCTTTTTGTTAATATAGCTTTGTAGTATAGTTTAGGGTCTGGTATTGTGATGCCTCTTACTTCACTCTTCTTGCTAAGGATTTCTTTGGCTACTCTGGGTCTCTTATTTTTCCAAATGAATTTCATGATTGCTTTTTCCATTTCTCTAAGGAATGATGTTGGGATTTTAATTGGAATTGCATTTAATCTGTATAGTGCTTTGGGCAGTAAGGCCATTTTGACAATATTGATTCTGCCTATCCAAGAGCATGGGAGATCTTTCCATCTTCTAAGATCTTCTTCAATTTCTTTCTTTAGTGTTCTATAGTTTTCATTGTAGAGGTCTTTCACCTCTTTTGTTAAATTGATTCCCAAGTATTTTATTTTATTTTATTTTGAGACTATTGTGAATGGTAGTTTTCCTAATTTCTCTTTCCAAGGATTCATCACTGATATATAGAATGCATTTGATTTATGGGTATTGATTTTATATCCTACTACTTTCTGAATTGATTGATTTATTTTATATATTTTTAATCTTTATTTTGTTTATTTATTTTATGTGGTGCTGAGGATCGAACCCAGTGCCTCATGCATGCAAGGCAAGCGCTCTACCACTGAGCCACAATCCCAGCCCCTGAATTGATTTATTAATTCTAGAAGTTTTCTGGTGGAATTTTTTGGATCCTCTAAGTATAGTATGATGTCGTTGGCAAATAATGATAGTTTAAGTTCTTCTTTCCTATTTGTATGCCTTTAATTTCTTTCATCTAGTTGCTCTGGCTAGTGTTTCAAGGACTATGTTGAATAGAAGTGGTGAAAGAGGGCATCCCTGTCTTGTTCCCATTTTTAGAGGGAATGCTTCCAATTTTTCTCCATTTAGGATGATGTTGTCCTTCGTTTTTTGCATAGATGGCTTCTACAATGTTGAGGTATGTTCATTGAGGTATGTATATCCCTGGTTTTTTTGGTGTTTTGAACATGAAGAGGTGCTGTATTTTGTCAGATGCTTTCTCAGTATCTGTGGAGATAATCATATGATTCCTGTCTTTAAGCCTATTGACGTGATGAATTATGTTTATTGATTTCCATATGTTGAACCAACCTTGCATACCTGGGATGAAACCCACTTGATCGTAGTGTGCTATCTTTTTAATGTGTTTTTGTATGCGATTTGCCAGAATTTTATTGAAATTTTTTGTGTCAATGTTCATCAGGGATATTGGTCTGAAATTTTCTTTCTTTTCTTTTCTTTTTTTTTTTTTTGGTACCGGGGATTGAACTTGGGCACTTGACCAATGAGCCACATCCCCAGCCCTATTTTGTGTTTTATGTAGACACAGGGTTTCATTGAGTTGCTTAGTGCCTCGCCGTTGCTGAGACTGGCTTTGAACTTGAGGTTCTCCTATCTCAGCCTCCCAAAGTGCTGGGATTACAGGCGTGCACCACCATGCCTGGCTTGAAACTTTCTTTCTTTGATGTGTCTTTGTCTGGTTTTGGAATCAAGGTGATACTAGCCTCATAGAATGAGTGTGGAAGGGTTCCCTCCTTTTCTATTTCATGGAATAATTTGAGGAGTATTGGTATTAATTCGTCTTTGAAGGTCTTGTAGAACTTGACTGAGAATCTTTCTGGTCCCGGGCTCTTCTTGGTTGGTAAGCTTTTTTTTTTTAATATTTTTTTTAGTTGTAGATGGACACAATATCTTTATTTTATTTATTTTTCTGTGGTGCTGAGGATCGAACCCAGTGCCTCACGCATGCGAGGCAAGCACTCTACCACTGAGCCACAATCCCAGCCCCGGTTGGTAAGCTTTTGATGACGTCTTCTATTTCCTTGTTTGAAATTGATCTGCTTAAGTTGTGTGTGTCCTCCCGATTCAGTCTGGGCAGATCATATGCCTCCAGAAATTTCATTGTCGGTGTCTTCAGGATTTTCTATGTTGCTGGAGTATAGAGTTTTAAAGTAGTTTCTTATTATCTCTGTATTTCAATAGTGTCTGTGATATTTCCTTTTTCATCTTTTGAATTTTATTAATTTGAGTTTTCTCTCCTTTTTGTTAGGGTGGCTATTTATTATTTATTTTTATTATCATTAATTATTATTTATTTTTTCAAAGAACCAGCTTTTTGTTTTGTCAATTTTTTGAATTGTTTCCTTTGTTTCAATTTCATTAATTTCAACCTTGATTTTATTTATTTATTTTTTTTTTAAATATTTTTATTGGTTGTTGATGGATCTTATTTTATTTATTTATACGTGGTGCTGAGAATCGAACCCAGTGCCTCACGCATGCGAGGCAAGCGCTCTACCACTGAGCCACGACCCCAGCCTCAACCTTGATTTTAATTATTTCTTGTCTTCTACTTCTTTTGGTGTTGATTTGTTCTTCTTTTCTAGTGCTTTGAGATGTAACATCAGGTCATTTATTTGTTGACTTTTTCTTCTTTTAATGAATGACCTCAGTGCAGTGAACTTTCCTCTTAACACAGCCTTCATAGTGTCCTAGAGATCTTGATATGTTGTATCAGAGTTCTCATTTACCTCCCTGATGTCTTCTGTTATCCAAGCATCATTCAATAGCATATTATTTAGTCTCTAGGTGTTGAAGTAGCTTCTATATTTTATCATTGGTTTCTAATTTCATCCCATTATGATCTGATAGAACGCAGGGTTGTATCTCTATTTTTTTTGTATTTGCCAAGAGTTGCTTTGTGGCATAACATATGGTCTGTTTTAGAGAAGGATCCATGTGCTGCTGAGAAAAAAGTGTATTCACCTGTTGATGGATGAAATATTCTGTGTATGTCTGTTAATTCTAAATTATTGATTGTATTATTGAGTTCTATGGTCTCTTTGTTTAGTTTTTGTTTGGAAGATCTGTCCAGTGATGAGAGAGGTGTGTTAAAGTCACCTAGTATTATTGTGTTGTGATCTATTTGATTCTCAAAATTAAGAAGAGTTTGTCTGATGTACATGGACGCTTCATCATTTGGGGCGTAGATATTCATGATTGATATGTCTTGCTGATGCACGGTTCCCCTAAGCAGTAGGGAATGTCTTTCTTTATCCTTCTGACTATCTTTGGTTGAAGTCCACTTTATCTGAGGATGGAAACCTCTGCTTGTTTATGCATTCTAAGTGAGTGGATGTCCTTTTCTATGAGATGAGTCTCTTGAGGGCAGCATATTGTTGGGCCTTTTTTTAAAAATCCAATCTTCCAGTCAGTGTCTTTTAATTGATGAATTTAGGCTATTAACATTCAGGCCTAAACATATTATTGAAATATGGCGGGGCTGGGGTTATGGCGCAGTGGTAGCGTGCTCGCCTAGCACGCGGGAGGCACTGGGTTCGATCCTCAGCACCACATAAAAATAAAATAAAGATATTCTGTCCACCTACAACTAAAAAATAAATATTTAAAAAAAAAAAAAAGAAATATGGCTTGTATTCAATTTCATTTTAGTTTATCTTTGGTTTTTAACTTGACTTGGTTTCTCCTTTGATTGGCTTTTCCTTTAGTGTAGTTCCTCCCTCTGCTGATTTTCATTGTTGTTTTTCATTTCCTCCTTATGAATTATTTTGCTGAGAATGTTCTCTAGGCAGGCTTTCTCACTATAAATTCTTTTAACTTTTGTTTATCATGGAAGGTTTTTATTCCATCATCAAATCTGAAGCTTAATATATATATATTTATTTGGTACTGGAGTCTGAACTCAGGGGCACTTGACCACTGAACCACATCCCCAGCCCTATTTTGTGTTTTATGTAGAGGCAGGGTCTCACTGAGTTGCTTGGCGCCTCACCATTGCTGAGGCTGGCTTTGAACTTGCAATTCTCCTGTCTCAGCCTCCCAAAGTGCTGGGATTACAGGCGTGTGCCACCACGCCTGGCTGAAGCTTAATCTTAATATAAGATTCTTGGTTGGTACCCATTTTCTTTCAGAGCTTGGTATATTATGCTCCAGGATCTCCTGGCTTTGAGGGTCTGGGTTGAGAAATCTGTTGAAATCTGATTTCATTTCCCCCTGTATGTAATCTGCTCCTTCTCTCTTGCAGCTTTTTAAATTGTATACTTATTGTGTATGTTAGGCATTTTCATTATAATGTGCCTTGGTGTGCGTCTGTTGTAGTTCTGTACATTTGGTGTCCTGTAAGCCTCTTGTATTTGATTTTCCAATTCATTCTTCATGTTTGGGAAATTTTCTGATATTATTTCATTGAAGAGATTGTGCATTCCTTTGGTTTGTATCTCTGTGCCTTCCTCTATCCTGGTAATTCTTAGATTTGGTCTGTTCATGTTATCCCATAATTCCTGGATGTTCTGTTCATGGTTTCTTACCATCTTCATTGTGTGGTCAACTTTATTTTCAAGATTATATATTTTGTCTTCATTGTCTGAGGTTCTGTCTTCCAAGTTCTCTAGTCTGTTGGTGATGCCTTCTATTGAATTTTTTATTTGGTTTATTGTTGCCTTCATTTCAAGGATTTCTGTTGGTTCTTTTTCAGAGTCTCTATCTCTTTCTTGCAGTAATCTTTTGCTCCCTGTATTTGCTCTCTTATCTCTTTGCTGGAGTGATCAGTTGTTGCCTGTATTTGCTTTCTTACGTTATTTTGTGCTTCACAGATCATTTTAATTACGTATGTTCTGAACTCCTCTGACATTTCGTCTGTCAATGGATTCTGTTGTTGCAGCATCTTGGTTTGTTGGGGCATTTTCTTCCCTTGTTTTTTCATGTTGTCCGAGTGTCCTCCTCTCTGGCAGTGCCGATCTGAGGTATTACAGTTTCCACCCTATAATCTTGTAGTGTCCCTGCAGGTCCAATACCTCACCTGTGGTGTAACCAGAGGTGGTTTTCCTGGTCCTGGCTGTTGTCTTTAGACAGAAGTAGGTGGGGACAGCCGCCTGTTGGTTGATGGGGGGCCGCAGCACAGTTGGTCTCTTCCTCTTCGTGTGTGACCAGGTCGGTCTGCTACTCCTCCTCCGCAGGAGGGGTCCTCTTTTTATTTTTAATTTTGAAGTCTGCCTAAGTTGCTGAAGTGGCCTGGAACTCGCTATCCTTCTACCTCAGCCTCCAAGTTGCTGGGGTGACAGGAGTGGCCACCTTGCCTGCTCCCTCTGCTGACATGGCTGCCCAGGTTTAGTCACGAGGCTCACCCTAATGATCCTGCCCAGAGGCCCCATGCCAACACACACGACAGTTGGATGAGGTTCACATCACATGAAGCCTTGGGGGACATGCTGACTACAACCCAGCAGGTGGGCTGGTTCCACCTGCAGGGTGTGCATCCCTATACCGGCCACCCTGTGGGCCCAGGGCCCCTTGTCGTCTTGTGCCCCGACTTCCTCCGCCTGTGTTCACACTAGCAGTTGTGAGCACCTGCCTCGGGCCCCACAAGGAGCGTGGCTCTGCTGTTGGACACCTGGGGAGCTGCTATCTTCAGCTGACCCAGCAGGTCTCAGCTGATCCTGACTGTCACTGAACACAGGTCAGCTGAGGCGCTGGGCCGGTTCCCAGGAATGGGGTTGCTGGGCCAAAGGACAGTGCCTGGGGGGTTTTGCTGGGTGCAACGTGCTTATGACCCCACCCTCCACCCAAGCCAGGCCAGCCTTCTGCCTGGGCCCTCCGCACTTGTGTTCACCGCCAGCCTCCCTGGCCCATGCACCTTGGGGTCTGGCTGGGGCAGGTTCTGAGGTGCGTAGCAGGGATGTGAACCTGGCCCAGGGCACAGACCACCTTTGTCTCCTCCCTGTCCCTGTGCTCCCACTTCTCGCCCACCCTCTCAGGGTCTCTCCCACTTGCTCCTGAGGCATGGATGCAGTCACCAGCTGCTGTTACTCCTTCCTTCTTGGGTGGGCAGCTCCCTCATGTGCTCTCAGCTACTCAGTGTGCCAGAGGGGCCTCTGCTGTAACTCCAGCCCAGCTCTCCTGCGTGTTCCCAAGTTCCCAGTGTTTAGGAGTGCCCACAGGTCCTCATGTGGCCTAAGGGAACAGCCTCGCTGTCCTGCTCTGGGCCTGCCCCTGCCTCGTGCCCTTAGGCTTGGCCTGCAGGGTCTTCCTGGACCAGGCTGCAAGCAGAGCCCTGCCCTTCCCCAGGATGTTGCATCTCAGGTTTCGTCTGACAGGGCCTGTCCTGGTGGCACTATGCCAAGCACACTGCCTGCCCCAGGCGTTCTGAGCAGTTGGGCCAGTGGTGAGCCACAGCTCGTCCTTGTCCCTGCAGCCTTTGCCAGCCTTGGCCTGTCTGTGCTCTGGCACCTCCGACCCTGGTTGCCCCCGAGGAGCCTGTCCTACTGTGTGCAGATGTATCTCCCTGGATGCCCTCGCTGTCAGGATCCCCTTCCTAGAATTCTGGCTCAGGTGTGGCCTCTGTGAGCACCCTGTCCCCAGTCTCACTCCTGCCTGGGCTGCCCGGGAGCTCGAGAGACACTTTGCTGCTTCTGAAGGACTGTGGGCGGAGCCGCACGTGCCACGCTGTGGAAGGGCTTGGCAGGCAGGCGAGCTCTTTCTCTGCCGTCCTGGAGGCCCTGGGAGCTGGGGGAGTCTTTCCTGAGACAGAGTCTCAGTGAGTTGCCTGTTCTGGTCTTGAGCTCCCAGGTTCAGCAGTCCTGCACCTCAGCCTGGCGAGCACATCAGCAGGAGGGTCTCTGATGATGCAGGAAGCTCGGCAGGACACGTTAGCCTGAAGTGAAGGCAGGCCAGACCCTGGGCGGGGGCTGCCGTCTAAAAGCATCTCTGCAGTCCCTGCTGTGGCGTGGGATCAGAATGGGTCTGTGGCCTGGAAAGTGGAGAGGATTCAGGGCCACCCACAGGAAGACCTCCAGGTGTGGCAATAGGTTCCACATGGGGTCTGATGGAAGCTGAGGCTCGTGGGACAGGTGGCAGGTCACGTAGGAAGCTAACTGTGCAGTCCTCCCTGGCCCTTCCAGGAGCTGTCCAAGATCACAATGCCAATTGCCTTCAATGAGCCCCTGAGTTTCCTCCAGCGGATCACGGAGTACATGGAGCACGTGTATCTCATTCACAGGGCCTCCCGCCAGCCCCAGCCCCTGGAGAGGATGCAGGTGGGCAGTGTGTGTTGGGCACCACACCAGTCTTGATGCACACGGCACCATGGAGTCAGAGACCTGGGCATCTGTGGGTGGGACGTCTGGAGGCCACAGCATTTGTTCTGTATCATGTCTCCAGTGGCCATTTGGCCCTGAGAGCTTATTGGTGCCACCTCCTGCCAAGAGCCTCTGCCTGGCAGAGCTGGCTGTCTTGGGTCCTTTCAGCACCACTGCCCCACGTGTGTGCAAGTGCGACTGTGTGGGCATGTGTCTGTGCATGTGTGTTTTATGTATGTGTGTGTGGGCACAGGTGTGTGCAGAGCACTTGCAGGTGCATCACGTGTGAGGCAGACTGTGCCAGCCTCTGCAGGGCCCAGCTGTGGGGTGGAGAACAGCACGGTCTTGCTGTGACTTTGAGGAAATAATGGGTGACAAATGGCACTGCCCAGGAAGTTCTGCCATCCTGACGCGGGCTTCTGGTCGGAGGCCGAGCAGTCAGGCCCTGAGGCCCTGCCTGTCGCCGACGTCACACTAACCCTGCCCGTGCCTTGTTTGCAGTCGGTAGCTGCTTTTGCGGTCTCAGCTGTGGCCTCCCAGTGGGAGAGGACTGGCAAGCCCTTCAACCCGCTCCTGGGAGAGACGTATGAGCTGATCAGGTAAGGGGGCCTGTCGTGAGCACTCAATGGTGGGCTCCTGGGTGACAGACGAGCCTGAGTCTCACCAGCATTGGTGTCTGGGCCATGAGGAGCTGTTGGGGGATTTGTGATGCTTTGGGCAAGATGTTTCATACCCAGAGTGCTGTGCAGGTGAGGGAAGGCCTTACCCTAGTGAGGTAAGACCAGGGTGAACCAGAACGTTCCATGTGGCGGGTTGTAGGAGGAGACTGAATGGCCTAGGTCCCCATGTGCTCCTTGGGGAGGGGCGTGGAGGAGTGCTCGCTTTCAACCACGGCAACCCAGGCATTAGTGAGCACACCAGGCCGTTTTACAGCAGCACTTTGTGGACACTGAGAAAAGTCCAAACCAGACACAGTGGCACACGTGTGTGATCTCAGTGACTTGGGAGGCTGAGGCGGGAGGACCACAAGTTCGAGGCCAGCCTGGGCCACATAGTAAGATACTGTCTCAAAACAAAAACTAAAAGGGCTGGGGATGCAACTCAGTGGAACCGCGTCCTTGGGTTCATCCCATGTCTCGGGAAGAAAGAGAACTGAATCCAAAAAGAATAGTAAAGCAGAGACGCTGCTCACTGTGCACCCCACTGACCACCACTGGCCACACAGGGCCACGGGAGGGCCAGGGCATCCTGGCCAGCGTGGATGCGTGGGCTGAGACTCCGTCTGGGGCTTTCTTCTGGGCAGTGAGTGCCCTGCCCTCCTGGGATTCTCCAGGCTGTACCACTCCCTCTGCCCTGGCGCCTCGAGCGTCCCGAGACTGGCCACAGGTTCTGGACTCCAGCCCAGAGGCCAGGGTGGGTCCAGGTTGTGTTGTTTCTGGCTGGGCCTCGAGAGGGCTGGCTGGTTGGGCTGCTCTCCACGCCACGCAGCTGCACGCTGTCAGAAACGGTCCCGGGGACTCTGCCTCTGTGAGAATGCCCACACCCGTGTGTCCCCAGGTGAGAAGCCGTGCCAGAGCCCTGTGCCTTCGGCCCAGCCAAGACTCAGAGTGGCTGTGCGTAGCTCCCCCGTGGGGCCGTTCGTGTGGGCAGGGTCCTGCCTAGCCTGCCACTCTCCGAGGCACCGTAGGGTGAGGGCCTCCTGGACGCTGACGGGAGGGCTGCCAGAGGGAAGAGAAACGGTCCTCTCTCTGAGCTTGGTGCACTTAGCCAGGAGGCTGCCCTGGTGGGGGAGGGATGCTGGACGACAGGCGTGTTAGTCAGGCTGTTCCTACCCTGAAGCTGTAGCTGTTGGCTACCAGGTGCCAGGGTGCAGGTGGTGCTGCCCAGTGTCTGAGTGCTAGTGGGGGCCCTGCGTCCTGCTTTAGTTCTCTTTCCCCTGGGAAGGGGACCCTGCCAAAGCAGTTAGCCTCTTACTTGGGGTCTGAGTTAATTGATGATCCTTTGGGATATTTTATTAAGTCTGTTTTTTAACTACAAGAGCACATACTCTTTATAGAAAATGTGCAACTTTAAAAAAGTAGAAAACGTAAGTCAGACATGATTCCATGAAAACCATCGTGGTCGCTGTTTCAGTAGGTTTCCTTTTGTACGTGAAGGGCTTTGCTCAAGCTGAGGTCTGCTGCCTGTCTGCGCCAGCACTGGCCTCGACCATCTGGGGAGGACGGCCCTTGTCAGTCCAGGCCCTCCGAGTGACGGCTGGGACACTGCAGCTGCAGTTGGGGAAGTATGTGGGAGCCAGCGGTTGGGCCTCTGCTCTGCTCCGCCTCCCCCAGCAGGGTTCAGCTGTGGCCTTCCTCTTGCTCTGCTACTGTGGGGCTCTCAGAAGCTTGTGGTGACTTTTGTTTGTTTGTTTTTTAATTTTTTTTTTAGTTGTAGGCGGACACAATATCTTTATTTACTTCTTTATTTATTTATTTTTTTAAATATTTTTTTAGTTGTTGATGGATTTTTATTTTATTAATTTATTGTTTATATATGGTGCTGAGGATCGAACCCAGTGCCTCACGCATGCTAGGCAAGCGCTCTACCACTGAGCCCCAGCCCCAGCCCCCTTCTTTATTTTTAAAGTGCTGAGAACGGAACCCAGTGCCTCATGTGTGTGCGGCGAGTGCTACACCCTTGAACCCCAGTGCACCCCCAGGAGCCTGCGGTTTGATTTGCTGTTGGCCAACAGCAAGCGCTGGAGCCGCTGCTCTCCAAGCCACATTGCCTCTGGGAGAGCTGTGCTGGTCAGGGAATGTGGTGATGCAGAGGCCTTGCTGGGGGGAGGCGAGACTGTCCCCCAGAGGCTGTCCAGCGTCCCAGCAAGAGGGGCTGCAGGGAGGAGGGCAGGGCCACCCCGGAGGCACCCTAGGCATCTTTCTGTCTTGAGGTCATGGAGAGCAACTCCCTTTCTAGGTCCTCCTGAGCAGCCACGGCAGTCGCTGTGCCAGCCAGCCTCCAGTCACATGCTCAGGTCTGTGTTCCAGAGGCTGGTGGTGTGGCTGCTGGAATTATCGAAATACTTGAAAAGATAAGTCAGAATAGGGAGAGGGCTGTGGACGAGAGAAAGTAGGCCCTGTGCACGAGAAGAACGGGCCTGGGCGAGGTGTAGCACCCCTGGTGCCAGCCTTCCGGGCACAATCTGGGGTGGGGCTGGAGTGTCACAGACTGAGCACCAGCTCTCGCGGGCCCCGGCAGGAGGGCTGCACGGGTAGCGTCCCCATCCTGCTCCAGTGCTCGCATCCCTCAGGTCCCTCAGTGAGGCTAAAAATACACCTTCTTTTCTTAGACAAGTATTCATCTTGTAAATTACAGACTTTGGTAGGCAACCTTTTAAAACCTAATTTTTCACCTTTCCTTCCTCTGTAATGATTGGGAATTCTGATTCCAGATAACTTAGTAATTATGTGGTTTAGCTTTTATAATTTTTAATGACTACGACTGTAGGTGTATCCACAGTTCCGGAACAATTAAACACTGACATTTTTATTCAATAAGAGAGTCTGCTCAAAGCCCTGCTTCCTGGCCAGGAACATTTTGAGGTGCAAGACATTTCATCACTGAAGTTCCAGGAACTTCATAAAAAGATGAGGCAGGACACCCCTTGAGGGGCCACAGTCAGCCTGGCTTTGCTGCAGTGGGGGCCCCTGCAGAGCAGAAGCGAGTGTTCTGGGTCACACTGGCCTGCAGTGGAGGCAGCTGTGAGGCAGGCGCAGGTGTCCCACGGGCCGGGACGAGCAGCAGGCGGCTGGCAGGGCTCCACACCAGCGCTTGTTCTGCAGCCAGGCCAGGTGTGCTCAGGTGCGACACTCCATGGCTCTCAGGCAAACTGTGTGGTCAGAGAAACACCTTTTCTGTGTCTGCTGCCTGTCACAGCCCGGGGCTCCTGCTGCCCAGCACCCACACCAGACAGACTGGAGGTAGTGGGTGGACCTGCTGAGCAGTGGGATTGCAGGACCCCGAGCGTGACGGGCGGGCTGTCCTTTGAGTTTGTTGTCATTGATGTGACTCTTTCCTCTCCCTTCCTTTGCTTCCTCTCCTGCTCTTCGGACCCAGGGAAGATTTGGGGTTCAGGTTCATATCTGAACAAGTCAGTCACCACCCGCCAATCAGCGCGTTTTATTCGGAAGGCCTCAGCCAGGACTTTGTGTTCCATGGCTCCATCTACCCGAAGCTGAAGTTCTGGGGCAAGAGTGTGGAGGCAGAGCCCCGGGGGACCATCACCCTGGAGCTTCTCAAGTGAGTCGTGGGAGCGGGCAGCTGCTTCACGCCGGGACTTCTTTCCAGGGAGGTCCTGGCCTCTCCCTGGGACAGGCAGCCTTCTCGCTTGAGGTGCTCAGCAGAGTTTGTCAGGACGGCCATGCCCGAGGATGATGGCGGCACTGCCCTGTGCACCCGGTGTGCTGCCCTCGCTCCTTGTTTTGGTGGTCTGCGCACGAGCCAGCCTGGCCAGCACTTGCTGTCGTGTTGCCAGGGACTTCGTTCCAGGGACTCCTTCCAGGGCTGCTCAGGCACGGCACTGGCCTCTCTCAGGGATCCCTGGGGAGACAGCAATTGAGACAGAAGCCATGAAAGGACCCCTGCAGCCACAGCTCCTGCGTGCTGGGCATCTCCCACGGACCTGGCCAGTGCGTGTGCACAGGGAGTGAGTGGAGGTGAGGGCCACTGGAGGGCCTCTGACAGGCTTCCTGCCTCCATCTGGAGCCTCTAGTCCAGCGTGCATCAGAGGTGCCCAGAGGGCAGCAAGCCTCCAGTTCTCACTGCAGCTCGAGGCCACCGCAGACACATAGTCCTCTTTGGCCACCAGGCCTCTGAGATGGGTCTTGCTAAACTGCTGTTCCAGGCGAGTCTCTAGTGTGGTTTCCGTGTTGGCCCAAATGCTTGCTTTCCATACAGTGTACTGGGGACTTGGAGGGGAGCTGACTGTCTGCTGCCACCCCCAGAATGTAGCCACCAGGCCCTGCAGGCAGTCCTGTTATAAATGCCTGGCTGCCAGACCTGCTTCGTGATTTTTTTCAGGGATGGGACCTGCAGAGTTGAAAAGTGGCAGGCCCTTTTGATCAGCGCGTTGGGGTCTACCTGGGAGATCCAAGGGCTCTGCGCACGCGTGGCGCACTGTCCTGCTCTGAGCTGGTTTGCCTTCCGAGGCTCTTTGCTGTAGCCCCCTGAGGCACTGGTTCAGCTGTCTGCCACCTCACACGTGGGGGCTGTCTCGTGAGGAGGGCTGTTACGGAGGACAAAGAGTAAAATGAAAGGAGTGGAGAGAGTGGACAGCGTGCCCTTTCCCTGTGTCCCCGCCTGGCCGTGTGCCTTCCCCATGTGGCCGGGGTGTTCCTCAGGACTGCATTGCCACGGTGTGTTTGTGAAATGGCTTTTCTGTTGACGACTTCACAGGAAAGCCATCTCTCTTGTCTCTGTCTTCTTTTATTGCTTATTAACTTGTCTTGACATTTAAGTAGAAAGCTTTGTTGGTGCTACAAAGGACGGTAGGAATAAATCCCACATGCACGCGAGTGAACGGCCTGCCCCAGGGGACTTCAGAGCCCTTGCAGGCTCTCAGCAGGCAGGCGTTGTGGTCTGGCCATCTGGTCTGGCGTTCTGGGTCACACGAAGTCCGTGCTTTGCTCTCCTGACCCATTTGTCTCTGCTTCCAGACATGACGAAGCCTACACCTGGACCAACCCCACCTGCTGTGTGCACAATGTCATTATCGGGAAACTGTGGATAGAGCAGTACGGGACGGTGCAGATCCTGAACCACAGGTGACAGCCGAGCCCCACCTCCCCCCAGCCCAGCTTGGGGGCTCCCCGCCTCGGGCCCTGTTTGGCTGTGGCGGCTAGATCTGGCCCTGGCCAGCACTGAGGTCACTGCGAGTGTCCACACTGGTTGGGTGTGTGGTTTTTAGTTACAATAATTAATTTATTTGAAATTTTAAACTGAAGAGTGGTGTCATTACTGGATAAAACCAGTGACCACCTGACATCACCCAGTGTCCAGGCTGTGATACCTTGTGCTGGAAACTCATGACTCATTGGATTTTTTTTTAAGTATGAGATAAGATTTTTTTCTTTTTTTTTGATAACAGGGATCGAAGCCAGGGATGTTTAACTACTGAGCCATGTACCCAGCCCTTCTTTTATATTTTATTTAGAGACAGAGTCTCACTGAGTTGCTTAGTGCCTCGCTTAACTTGCTGAGGCTGGCTTTGAATTTGTGATCCTCCTGTCTCAGCCTCCCAAGCCGCTTGGATTACAGGCACATGCCATCACACCCGGCTTACATATGAGATATAATTTCTAACCATAAAATTCACTGAGTTTAAATGAGTACTTAAGTGATATTTTACCAAATTTACCAAATCACACAGCCATCACCCCCGAGGCAGTGTCATGGTGTCTCTTTCAGTGCAGAAAGCCTCCTGTGGCGTAGACCATCGTCAGGCCCTGGAGGCGTCCTCCCCTTGTTCTGTCACAGGCTGGCCTTCCTTACATCATAAACATTGCCCATGTTTGTTTTTCCCATAGAACTGGAGACAAGTGTGTACTGAACTTCAGACCCTGCGGACTGTTTGGAAAAGAACTTCACAGAGTGGAAGGGCACATTCAAGACAAAAAGTAGGTCTGGGAGCTGGTGCTGTGAGTGTGCGCCTGTGGTCGCGTGCACCACACCCAGACACGTGTCACGGCAGATGCTTTGTTCAGGAAGAGAAAATAAATATGACCATTTTTAAAGTTGTTTAGGGACCTTTATTTAGTTTATTTATTTGCAGTGCTGAGAATCAAATCCAGTGCCTCACACATGCCATGCAAGCACTCTCCCACTGAGTCACATCCCAGCCCACCTAAAGGCGATCTTAAATGTAGCTTCTGGAGATGGCAGAATGGAGCCTGTTCCCTGGAAGGAAAAATATCCAGTTGAGCTGAGAATTTTTCTCAGGAGAAAAGCTGCAATTTTACCAGCAAAATCGAGGTTCAAACTTTGGCCCTGTCTCCTCCCTGCTGCAGCCTGTGCCAGGTGCCAGGCGGATGGATGGTAGCCTGTGTGGTGCCATTTGCAAGGGGCTGGTTCATTCCACTCTAAACCAGGGACTTCTGTAAGTTTTTGCAAGCAAATAAGTCATTGGTAGTATTATAACAGGTTTTTCAGGGTTTTTACTCACTCTGAGTTAATTTCTTAATGTGTCGGGTTTTCAAATTTGTCAGTTTTTTTCAGCAAGGAATTTGGGCCATGTAATGTCAAGAGATTACTTTTAGCTCCTGAGCTCTAGTTTCCAACGTAAAACATAGTGCTTTTGCGCTATCTTCTCAGGTACCAGAAATTCACCTGTTCAAACTGCCTGTGAAATGCCATCAGACTTAAGATGGACAGTGTCTCCCATGGCATGTGGCAGGATCCAGCATGTGGACTTTAAAGGACCATGGCCCCGTGGATAGCATAGCAGTAGAGCAGTGGCCAGCACTGTGGGAAGTCTCCCGTGGAGTCACCTGTGGCTAGTGTGTCTGTTGGCAGACAGACGTGGGCCGTGAGGTCGGGGCCGACACCTCTGGAGCTGGGTTTCAGGCTTTCCATCTGTGTTGGATGGCTTTCTATTGGTGTGGTGGAAAATGAACCTAGAAGAGGACAGATGGTTTGGCTGCTGATTCAGAGGTCTTAGTCCACAGCTGCGTGTGCCCCAGTTGCTCTAGGCCTGTGGTGAGGCAGCATATCATGGTGGACAGGCACCGCAGAGGAAAGCTGCTTAGCCATGGTGGCCAGGAAGTGGGGGAGGGCAGGTGGGGACAGACCTGTCCTTCAAGTACACGCCCCCGATGGCCTGCTTCCTCCACCTAGGCCCCACTTCTGCTAGTTTCCACACTGGCCAGTAGCCTGGTAAGCCATGATTCATCAGTGGGTTAATCCCTTGGTGGGGTGAGAGCCCTCATGGTCCAGTCACCTGCTAAAGGTTCTGCCTTTGTATTGGGGACCAAGCCTTTGACATAAGAGCTTTTGGGGAACCTCTAGGATACAAATCGAAACGCCATCCTACATCTGAGGACACTTTCCCCTCTTGATGGGGGAGCTCTCTGCCAAGCCGTCTCTGCTGCTCAGGCTGGCTCTGCAGGTGCCCCCGAGACATGCGTGCTCTCCTGGTGCGTGAGCTCCCATGGCCACCCCGTGCTCTTCCCAGGCAGAGGGAAACAGGAAGAGAGTCCAGCATTGTAGAGCCCTCAGGGTTGCCATGAGGTGAGGCTGACCGGCGGTGGCCAAGGAGGAAGCAGGTGCTGTTGCAGTGATGGATGGAGGGTCTGAGGGGATGCAGCGTGGGCATGCCCAGCGTGTTCGGAAAATAACTGTAGGGGCTTGGGGATGTGGCTCAGTGGTAGAGCACTTGCCTGGCACACATGAGGTCCTGGATTCCATCTCCACAGCAAAAAAGAAAGAAGATAGGCACACGCAGCTTTGCATATGTGTCTCTGCCTTATCTCCTGCAGCCTGTGGCCCCCGTTTAGCTGTATGTGGCTTCACCCTCTTTTCTGCTTTGATGCATCAGGCTTAGGAAAAGTTCTTTTCAAGTGACATGAGTGGTGTCCTGCAAGCCAGTCTTCATCTTTGCACTTACACCCAGTGCTGTCCCTAAGATTAGAGTACATGCCAGAAGCGGGTGGAAGCCAGGGAGCTGTGTGTCTGGAAGAGTAGCTGCTGGCTGCTCTGACTGAGCTCCAACCCCTTTGTGATAGCAAAAAGAAGCTTTTCATAATCTATGGCAAGTGGACGGAGTGCTTGTGGGGCATCGATCCCGGTTCCTACGAGTCCTTCAAGAAGCAGGAGAGGAGAGGGGACCACCAGAGGAAGGCCAAGCTGGTGAGTGGCTGCTCTGGGCAGACTCTGGGAGGGTGCGGCCTGGTGCGGGCAAGGGCCACACTGCTTCCCTAGAGCTTCGGGCTCAGCCTTGCCCTCCACTTGCCTGGGGCGGGAGTGTGGTGCCTTCATGGCCCCAGCCAGGAGAGACAAGTGTGTGGAGTCTGTGGAGATGAAACCACTGTGTGCTGGCTTCTGGAGTGGTGGGATTTCCTGTGTCCCATGGTGTGCTGGCTGCTCCTTGAACCATGGCTTGCAGTTTCCTCCCCTGGCTTCAGCAGCCACTGGAACCTCATGCAGGCCTGTGTCTTTGGGGGCTCTGGGTTCAGGGTCCTGCTCAAGTACATCGCCTAGGCCCATTTGAAAAGTCAAGGGAGCTACGTATCCATTTCTCTCATCCTGAGAATGGGGTGATCTATTCAGCAGTCAGAGAGTATTGCCAAGGATTTCCCAGAGCTTTGGAATACGATGATCTTAAGCCAGGTTACTCTTGAGCTTAAAACCAGACGTGATAGTTCAGAAGGGGTGGCATATTTTCTAGACGTGAATCCATGTACTGAACTCAAGATCTTCAATATTTATTTCACAAAAATGTTGAACCTCCTCAGTCCCCTCCAGGAGTCCCAAGTGTTTTCATGGTATATTATTTCATGTGTGGTGCTACACATCCTCTCTAATAACTCTATTTCATT
The DNA here is from genome assembly GCA_004024805.1 of Geosciurus inauris. NCBI lineage: Eukaryota > Metazoa > Chordata > Mammalia > Rodentia > Sciuridae > Geosciurus > Geosciurus inauris. Next base: position 35,785 of record PVHX01003426.1, on the reverse strand, counting down.
TCAAAAAATTTTTAACAAAAAGGAAAATCCCGCTTACAGACCATACAGATAAGATATAGGCCAACCACATCTCCATGGGACCAGCGACTGGTGAGGCTGAAACAGGATCACGAGTTCCAGGCCAACCTCAGCAACTAAGTGAGACCCGGTCTCAGAAAAAGGCCTGGGGCTGTATGTAGCTCAGTGGTAGAGCACCCCTGGGTTCAGTCCCCAGCACCAGGACACAAACAGCCAGACTGTGCAGACTGGACGTGAAGTCGTCTTGGCGGGATCGTTGGTGCTCAGCAGCTCTGCGCTTGCTCTGGGGGACCTGGAGTGGGAGTCTCAGGAGTGCTGACCCCGGTGTCTGCGGATCCACAGCTGCGTCCAGTAGCCGGCTGCTGTCCTCTCCCGGGACCCATGAGCTCTGAAGACAGGATAGTGGGTCTCTCCCAGGAGGCGTGGGCACTGGGCTCAACCTAGAGCTGCCCGGCCTGCCTGAGGGTGGCAGCAGCATCCAGGGAAGCCCCTGGCACTGATGTGGCAAGTCCACAGCTAGGCAGGTGGCCCCCATGGGGTCCAGTGTGTGCACGAGGAGAGCACGGCACGCCTGGTGCCGCCCTGCCTGCCTCCTGTCCTCTCTAGGAGGAGGAAAAGCCCCATGTAGCCGGCTCTGCAGAGAGCAGGAGCTGAGTCCTCTTCACAAGCTGCAGCTACCACCAAGTGGGGAGAAAACTTGATTTAAAAAACTTGTGTGTGTGTGTGTGTGTGCACGCGCGTTACCGAGAATGAACTCAGGGCTGCTGTCCCACGGAGCCACACCTCCAGCCCTTTTTTCCATTTTATTTTGAAACAGGTCTTGCTGAGTTGCTGAGGCTGGCCTCAAACTTGAGCCCCTCCGTCCTCAGACACCTGAGTAGTTGGGATTATGGGTGTGCATCACAATGCCCAGCTTGGTTTTCTTCTTAGTTAAACAAGAAAAAAAAGGCCCTTGTTTTGGATAGGGGCTTGGGAGCAGGTCTCAAGGTGCTCTGGCCGGTGGCTGCGCCCTGAGGAGGCTCTACTGAGGTGGCTCGTATTGCAGGATGACGGACCCCAGAAAGCGAGTGAGGTGGCTGGAGATGTGGCCGATGACGTGCCTGTGGCTCAGGAGACTGTGCAGGTCATTCCTGGAAGCAAGCTGCTCTGGAGGATCAACAGCCGGCCCCCCAACTCAGCCCAGGTCTGTGCCCGTGCCTTGCACTGTCCTCTAGGTCAGGCCTGCCTCACCATCCCCTGCCCAGGTCTGGGCCTTCCTGCCTGCAGCCTCAGCCAGCCGTCCTGAGCAAGCGAGGAAGCTCCACCACACCACGGCAGCATCTCCGTAGCTGGCCTTCCCAGTGGCCGCACCCCGGCCGGTGCCTATGGTGCAGCCAAAGGGGGCTGCCCTGACTGCAGAGCCCACGGGAGACCCTGGTGCCCGGCAGCCTGGCAGCATCAGCATCTTCGTGGCAGCTTGCAGCATGGCAGCTTCGGCCGCACCCTGGCGGGTCCCTGCACCATGCAGGCAGGCACTCCTCCAGCCCCCTGAGGTCCGCAGTGACTGACTCTCATCAAAAAGGGGCTCCAGCCCTCTTTGGAGAGACTGTTTTGCTGGTCTGTCTCTCAGACAGTGTCTGCTGTATTGCTCGGGCTGGTCTTGAGTTCCTGGGCTCAAGGGATCCTTCTACCCTGGCCCAGGGTGCAGAGGCAGATGTGTCCCTCTGTGCAGCTCCCTGGCCAGGTTAGATGCTCAGGGGCCCTGTGACGTCTTCTCTCAAAGACAGTACATCGTACTGTTACATATAGTAACGTGTAATATACATGGTATGAAACGGAGCGGTTTTCACTATAAGCAAAATGTGTAACACACTGTTACTTACTATCCATCGTAAATCATATGTATAAAGTGTGTGTGCTAATTAGCCATTTTTGCTGCGGTATTGTGGCCTTTACACATAGTACATGTGTGAGATAAGACAAGGGAGACTGGGGTCGTAGCCCGCAGCAGTGCTGGCGGAGCTCGTGCAGTCCCCTGGCTCGGATGCCAACTCTGCAGAGGAGAGAAGGGAGCACAGCCCTCTGCACAGCCCCTGTGCTGTGCTGGGAGGTGGGGCCAGCTTAGCAACACTGTGCTCAGTTGTTTCAGAGAAATAAAGTTTGTGTCAGAGGGAAATCCTTTAAGAGTGATATTTGATGCCCTGTATTCCCAGCAACTTGGGAGGCTGAGGCAGGAGGATCACAAGTTCCAGGCCAGCCTCTTGGGTTTTTTTCCCCTTTTTTTGGTATTGTAGATTGAACCGAGGGCCTCATGCATGCAAAGCAGACACTCTGCCACTGAACTATATATCCCCAGCCCCCCAAACCTGTCTCAAAATAAAATATAAAAAGGGTTGGGGGTGGGGCTGGGATTGTAGCTCAGCGGGAGAGCGCTTGCCTCGCATGCGTGAGGCGCTGGGTTTGATCCTCAGCACCACGTAAAAAATAAAGATATTTAAAAAAAAAGGGTTGGGGATGTAACTCAGTAAAGCACATATGGGTTCAGTCCCCAGCACCCAGAATAACACACTCGTTCCCTCGTCCCTTGGTTTGGTGGTCTTGGTCAAGCGCCCCTGCCTGCCAGTAGGCGCGGGGTGCTGGGAGCAGAGTCCAGCTGGAGAGGCCTTGACACCAGCCAGGCTGGTGGCTGGCAGCAGACACTGGGAACCATGTGCTGGAGCAGAGAGGCTGCAGCAGAGGAGTCCAGAAAGGAGGCAGAAGGGACGGCCAGGAGCAGACTGTGCAGGAGGGCCACGGGCCCAGGGGCTGTGTGGGCCAGGGTGCGGGGGACCTCCGACAACCCTAGCTCTGACATGGGTGTCCTGGGAGTTTTTTGAGCGGGGACTAGCAGAGGGGTTTGCATTCCTGTGGCCCTCAAGCCACTTGCTGGATGACAGGAAGAGAAGTGGCCAGGTGGGAGCCAGGAGTCAGCCCTGGAGGGGTGAATGAGCAGAGGCACAGTGTGCGCGGTGGACGCGGTCTTGCCTCGGCTGAGCCGAGTGTGAGGTTGGCAGTGCAGGTGTCCATGGGAGGCAGCGTGAGTCTGGGCTCGAGAAGTGAAGCCAGGCTTCCTGGGCACAGCTGGCACATTGCACCTAAGATGGGGTGGGCACAAGGTTGGGGCCTCTGGCCTCCCCCGTGGAGCGAGGAGGAGGAGCCCAGGGCACGGGGCAGGACACAGTGGCCCTTGCGTTTTTAGGAAGCAGGTGAGGTGCAGCTGCTGTGACAGGCCTAGGGTGCCTGCATGCGTGAGTGGCGCTGACTCCCTGCTGCCGCGCTCTCCACAGATGTACAACTTCACCAGCTTCACTGTGAGCCTCAACGAGCTGGAATCCGGCATGGAGAAGACCCTGCCACCCACAGATTGCCGCCTGCGCCCCGACATCCGCGGCATGGAGAATGGCAACATGGGTATGTGCTGGGCTGGGTGTGTGGGGACCACCCACGTGGTCACTCTGTGCGCCTCCCTGGACTGGCAGCAGTACCGCCACCTCCAGTGCCTGTCAGGCCTCGGCTTCCACCCTGAGCGCGCGTGCGTCCTGCCCACCAGTGCAGGCCGAGTGCCAGTAGGGTCCCCACTGGGGCTGCCCAGCCAGCGTGCTCCTGGCCTTTGCTCTGATTGTGGTGCTCCAGCAGAGAACCTGCCCCGAGGGTGCTGCCGGGGGGCCCACTTCCAGCCCACCCAGAATGGGCAGCGATGCCCTGTGCTTAGGATTCACACACGGGGGCAGGCTGGCCGCCCGGCCACCTACTCTCCTGCTGGGCTTTCGGTGGGGGTAAACTGCCAGACACCACAGACCACACTGTGCGTGGCTCTGTGTTCGGGGTATTTAAGGAGGTTCCCCATATGCCGGGGAGGTGTCCTCCAAAGGTCGGGCAGGAGGTGCTGGCATCTGCAGTGTGCCTGGGGCTCTGAGCCAGCCCCACCCTCAGCAGAGGACGTTTGCTTGGACCTAGATCTGGCCAGCCAGGAGAAGGAGCGGCTGGAAGAGAAGCAGAGGGAGGCCCGCAGGGAGCGTGCCAAGGAAGAGGCGGAGTGGCGGACCAGGTGAGGGGCAGGAGGAGGCCCGCACGCCTGGGGCCCCAGCCCCGCACGCCTGGGGCCCCAGCCCCGCGTGCCCGGTGGTAGAGCTGCGGCACTTACTTCCACGCTGCGTAAAGGTAGTGCCCCTCTGACAGCCTCCACATGCAGGTGAGGGCCTGAGCCCCTGGTGAGCGCACGCAGTACCTGCAGCACCCACTGGGGCGGGCTGTGCACAGAGGCCAGGTCACCCGAGACCGGGGCCAGGCTGACCTGCTTCACAGCCTCACACAGCACTCTTGTTAAACGTGGCCGATCTCAGGACAAGACGCAGCTCAGCCTGGCCGCTCAGTGCCGCAAAACAGTTGGCAAGGGTGGTGAGGCTCTGTGTTGGCACCCGTGGCAGGGCCGCAAGGTCCTCCTGAGAGCTGTGGGCATGAGGCGTGCAGCCTGCAGTGGCCCCTCCGCTGTGCCGACAGGGTGGGGCCCAGGGCCCGGTGCACAGAGCTGTCACCTTGTTTCCTTCTGGGTGGTCCTGGCATGAGTGTCCTGTCCCGAGGACTCGGGGGCAGGGGTGACTGAGCACAAGGGAAACACACATGCAGAAGTCTCGGTCCCTGCAGACGTCTTTGAATGTTTTGGGCACTTCAGTCTCACCAGGCTTCATGTTTTCCGAGGCAGAGGCTCCCTGTGGTGCCAGCCTCCACCTCCCTCAGCCCTGGTAGCTTGACCACAGGCACGCCACTCCCCGCCACTGGGCGCCATCTTTTTCCTTTTCTTTTTGGTATGAGGGCTTCAACTCAGGGGAGCTCTACCACTGAGCTATACCTCTAGACCTTAAATTTTAACATTTTAAGACAAAGTCTCCCTAAGTTGCTGAGGCTGGCCTGGAACTTCATCCTCTGGCCTCAGGCCTTGAGTAGCTCAGATGACAGGCATGGCCTTGGAGGTGTCCTTCTTGGTCTTTGTTCTCAAGGCCTCTTAACAACCACCCTAATAATGAGATCGGGGTTTTCGAAGCCCTTTCCTGATGCTTAGGCATCCAGCTTAGTTTGATGTTTTAGTGTTTGGAATCTGCCTTGCTCCAGAGGAGAACAGTTGAAAGCAGCCTTCCTTTATCGTATTTTGAATATTAAGAATGTAAAAAACTGTGTTGTGAGATTAATGATGACTTTGTCCTGAGAACAGATTGCTTCTATTCTGTGAGCTCCTGCGGCGCTCTGCCGCTCTGCCTGGTGCCCAGCTGCTGCTGAGCTTCTGTGGGGTGGGGCGGTGGCGGAGCCAAGCCGCAGGTGGCACTGGCCCGAGGCTCAGGGAGCTGTGGCGGCGGGAGCCTGGGCACCTTCTCTCTGGCTGCAAGGGGCCCCTCTCTGAGAAGGGCCTGGTGGGCAGGGTTCTGTGTTGAGGTAGGTCCTTGTGGTTTTTTGGGAAATGACAGTGACACGGGAACCGAGTGGCCGGTGCTTCCCGAGCCAGGCTTCTTGTGTCCTGTGTGCTGCTGCCCGAGGGCGCTGGCAGGCCTCTGACCGCCTGGCTTGTGTTCCGCAGGTGGTTTTACCCAGGCGACAACCCCCACACGGGCACTCCCGACTGGCTCTACGCCGGGGATTACTTTGAGCGGGACTTCTCGGACTGCCCCGACATCTACTGAGGCCCGGAGGCCTGCCTGCAGGCCTGCAGGCCGGACCCTGAGTGGCGCTCTGAGCATCGCCACGGCAGAGCCCGACTTCTCTGGCCAAATGGTGGAGGTGACATCAACCCTGACCAAGGACACGACCCACTTCGCTGTCACAGCCCCTCACGGAGCGCCACCCGAGGCCTCCGAAGGAGCCCCTGCCTTCCCACCGGCATGGTGCTGCGCTGCTCAGCCTGCGTCTGTAGCTAAAGAGCAGGGGGCGTGTGCTCCGCAAGGCCAGGCCCAGGGCTTCTGGGTGTCTCACCTGCCTCTGAAAAGGGGCAGGTAGATCCTGAGAGCAACCAGCAGGCCGGGGACCACCGTCAGGACCATAGTGACGGGGAGTGGAGGCTTCTGGAATGGCCAGGCCGGGGAAGTGAGAGCTGTCAGAGTCTGTATTTTTTACCAATCTTGAGAAACGTAAAGATTACTTTTAAAATATTTAAGTTAAAACTACTTGAATGGTATTTTGTGAAGAGCAGAAATGCACTCCTCCCCACGTGGACTGTCGCGACGAGTGCTCCTGGCCGAGGCCGGTGGGGATGCGGCTGTGAGGACCAGCTGCCTCTGGCCACAGTGCCGAGGCTTGTGCCGAGGCTTGGCGGGCACTTGCCCAAGCCCACCCTCTGAGGGCTCGTTCTTCAGCACCTCCCTGCGCCCATGGCCGTCTCGTGTCCCCGTGTTCCCGGCATGTTGCAGTGTGAGTCCCATCGGGTTATGCTTGGGGGGTCAGAGGCAGGACCTGCTTACCTGTGTCATTAAAGTCCTTTAACCACAGTGGGTGTGTCCATCTCCGCATCCCTGTGTCAGAGATGGGCTCCTTCATGTGGAGTGTGGGCGCCATGGGTCACAGTAGAGCTCTTTGCATCAAAGACAGCCCGCCGTGTGTGCACACGCCCCCGCACACGCACACACTTGGCCGTTGCATAAGTGCCGGTCACCGAGTCGGGCACTTCTGAACAGAGGTGGCGCCACTGTGCCCAGGCTGCAGAACCACCTTTGCTATTAAAACACTTGTAAAAGCCAACACGGGTTTTGAAAGCTTGATTTTGTAGTTCTGGGAGCTGGAAGTGAGGGTGTTTCTGTCCTACCCATCATCCTCTGGGGGCCTGGGGCGCTCTCCAGCCGGGCCCAGTCCACGCAGCACCAGTGCAGAGCCCAGCAGAGCCACTCGGGGGCTTCCAGGTGCATCCAGGGCGTAATGACCTTGGCATCCTTCCAGGAGGGGAGTCCAGATCACTGGGTGCCTAGAGCAGGTCACCCCGTGTGCCTCTGGTGGAGGGTCTCTTATTTTTCCAGACCCCAGTCAGGCCTGGCCTCATCCCCAGGAAAGACGGAAAGCCAAGAAGGTGGGTTCGCTTGGAGGCGTGTTTGGAATGGCTGTTTTGAGGAGGTCAGCTGTGCCTGCGGAGAGAACACTGCAGGGGGTTGCACCTCGCAGCCTCTCCGAGGCTCTCGCTTCAGGGACTCGTGTGCCCAAGTCAGACGTCAGAGGGGAGAGGTAGGACGACTGGTGGGAAAGACCGCCTTGAACCAGGGTCGGGGCCCCGTCTGTCGTCCCAGTGACTCGGCAGTTCCAGGCCAGCTTGGGCAACTTAGACCCTGCCTCAAAATCTTAAAAAATCTTAAAAAGGGCTGGGGATGTAGCACCCTGGGTTCAATCCCCAGTGTTGGCCAAAAACAAAACCAAGACAAGACAGCTGTGTGTCAAAGCAATCAGTTGTCAACGGTGACCTTCTGTTACCACTGGGGTCTCTGCCAGTGCTCGCCCAACCCGCCACACACACCTGGGGAGCCGGGCATCCGGGCACGAGCTCCTGGGAACATAGGAGATGCGTTCTGAAAGCTGGCTGCCTGGGCCCTCCTCCGCCTGGCAGTGTGGCCTTGGCACAGGTGGCACCCATCAGCGCAGCTGGGGGTCTCGGGCCCTGCTGGGGTCTGAGCAGACTCTTCCCTCCGCTGGTGCTCCTGACTGAAGTTAGAGTTCAGTCGCCCGTCCACAGGCTCAGGCACAGTTAGAGACCATTGGAGATCTGGTTTTATTTTTGTGGTAGTAGGAACTGAGTCCGGGGTTCAGTCACCACTGACCTGCGCTCCCAGTTTTTTAAAATTTAAGTTGGCCTCCAACTTGCAGTCCTCCTGCCTCAGCCTCCTAAGTAGGTGGGATTCCAGATATGCGCCACCCCGGACTGAACGGAGATCCAGCGGTGGTGTCCGAGGTGTCCGCCACACCACCTTTGCTTTGGCACTGTCTCCAGGTACAGTTGGGGAGCAGGTGGCATCAGCACCCACATCCTCCTGTCGGGCGCTCTCTGGTCATGAGAAGGCACAGAGAAGCAGGCCTGGTCCCTGGAGGCATCACAGCATTGCCTCTCCAGGTCGCCACAAGCAGCAGCCCCTCCAAGATGCTGCTGCTCCCTGGAGGGAGTATACATGCCACGAGGGTCTCTGCCACAGCACCCGCAGGGCCTGGCCGCTGCAGGAGCCTGCGGCTGCCATGTGCGCACATGGCCCTCCACAGCCTGGGCCCTGGAAAGCTCTCCCATGGGCCCTGTTGACCACTGCCGTTCTGTCGGGCTCTGTCCCCAGAGCTCATGGTGGACTTCTGCAAGCTGGGTCTAGGACTTCCACAGAGAAGCCCATTTCATTGCTCTCTTGGTGTGACATTCAGGGGACAGCTATCCTGCCAAGGCGCTGCTCTCAGGACCAGCTCTCCTGGCCAGGTGTTTGGGAAGGTGAGACACCCAGGCTGTTAGTGTCCAACTGTCCTCGTCACTTTGCTGTGCATGGCTGGCCTCACCAACACCTTCATCCTGCCCACATGGTATGAAAATGTCAGGCAGAAGAGCCACTGGCAAGATGGCTTTGGGTGTGATCTTCAGGGACTGCCGGCTGATGGGATCTGTCACTACCCACCTGTGGTAACAGGATCAGTCCTTCCTGGTGGTGCGTTGAGGACTCTGCATAGATCTGTGAACATAAATGTCAGCTTCTGGTCCTGAAATGTTGGCTTCTAGTCTGAAAATGGGTTGTGGTTGACATTTCCTTTACATGGAGCAGCATCTCACTGTCTGTGGCGCCCTGACCTTTGGGAAGGGGGCTGCAGGTGGCCACCAGCAAGTCCTCATACCCAGTATCAGACGTCGGGACCACATGTTCCTGAAGAGTGTCTAGCAAGTGGATTGTTTCTCAGAACTGCTTGTCCTGGTGGAGGGGGTGGTGAGGCACTTGTGACACCCGTTGGGGGCACGCCTGAGAGACGAAGGGTCCAGGCTCTGAGGGGCAGCAGCGTTGATTGTGCTCTTGGGCCAAGAGGCTCGTGCTAGATGCAGTGAACGCCTGAAATGTGGAGTCCATTTGGGTGCAGATCCCGCTGCCTGGCTCTGCTCCGAGAGGCCCAGCGACTGCCTGCTGCCCAGGAGGTGAGCCAAGTGGGGCAGCTGTCCACTGGTCACCAGACTCTGGACGGACGGAGGTCTTGGAGGCTGTGCTCTTAGCACACGCTTGCTGTGCCTCGCTGTCCTGTGCAGAGTGCGTCACTGCCCTCGCCCGGCCATTAGGGTTTCACGCCCCAGCTGCCCCCAGTCTGACGTGCAGTGAGCCCCATGGTGGCCCCCATACATAGGCCTCAGCAGCCCCAGCCGCCCAGTCTGGGTTTGGCCCCAGTGGTTCTGCCCCACCACAGTCCAGCTGCTGGATGGTGTGTCTGACTCTCCCGTGAGCACGTGAGTTGGCAGGGTGCTCCGCCACTCCTTAGGCACCCTGTGTGTGGGGGGTTCACATTTGGGGCATTCATGGCAGAGGTCACTGCAGGCAGTTATATGCAGGTGTCACTGTGGACATCTGGTTTCATCTCTCTGGGGAAACACCCAGGCGACATTAGCTGGTCATCACACGAGACATCACAGCACTGCCACTGCATCAGAGAGGGTGCACAGGAGGGGGCAGACCCAAGAAGGGCGCTCAGCTCGTGGCTAGCAGGACATCACAGACAGCATCAGGAAGGACCCGCACACCTGGCAGAGGCCCGTTGAGACCCACCCACACCAGCACTGGGAGGATGTGGAGGGTGGCTCTGAACCATGCCAGCAGGAATGCAGAGTGTCCCACAGCTTTGGAAGGTTGCAGGCAGCCTCTCGGGAAACCAAACATGCTCCTGCCACGGAGTCCAGGGTAGCTTCAGTGTCGCCCACCAACACGTGAAGCCTGCACAGAGATGCTTACAGGGCTTCGTGATCACTGCACAAGCCCAGAGCAACCAGGACACCCTCAGCAGGTGACCCAGACGCTGGGGGTGCTAGTCCCTGCTAAGAGACACGCTTCCAAGCCATAGAACAACATGGAGAGAACCAGATGCATATTATTGGGAGAAGCCAGCAAGGAAAGGCTCCACTGTGATTCAGAAAAGGCAGAGCCATGGAGGCGGAGGCCTGGGGAGCTGGGTGCTGCAGCTGCTCCTCATCCCAGGGACCCTGGAGGGAAGCTAGGAGCATGCAGATTCCAGGCCAGCCTGGGCAACCTACCAAGGCCCTGGCTCATAATGAAAAGGGCTCAGGATGTAGTTCAGCGCTTGCCTACTGTGCCTGAGGCCTTGGGTTCAATCTCCAGTGCCACCAAAAAGTTAGTACGTAAATGAAGAGAGGGAGTGCTCGGGAGGGATCGAGGGAGGCGAGACGGTGAGCCTGGCAAGACGGGCAGCGGATACAAGTCATTACAGAGGCGTCCAAGCCCCTGGAGCGTGCAGGCCACCATGGCCTACGTGTGTCCCTCCAGAGTCCAGGTACTGGAGCTTCATGGCCAATGTGACGAGACTGACAAGAGGGACCTGGGGGAGCCTCCCTTGCGGCAGGGAGTAAGGCCATGAGGGAGGAGGTGTCCTGCAGTGGTCCCTCCCTCCGGAGGACCCTGCCACCAGGGCCATCTAGGAAGCAGAGAACGGCCCTCCAGACATGGAACCCTTGGACTTCCAGCCTGTAGAACTGCCTAGGAGTGAGCTGCTGTTCTGTGTAAACCACTGTCTGGGACATTGTTACAGTGGCACAAACTAAGGGTGAACCTGATGTAAATATGGACGTGGGTGATGGCCCTATGTCCCAGGGAGTGTCTGCGTGACCGAGTGCTGAGCTGGGGAGGCCACGGTGTGGGGGAGGGGCAGCGGGGACCGGCAGCACTTTCTACTCAGTTCTGCCACGAGCCTAAAATTGCTCAAGTCTGTTAATAAAAATGTTAAGAAAAAGCCCACACCTGCCAAGCTGTCTCGCAGGTCCCAGCAGGGTCCCCAGCACCTACCCTTTCTCCCCTGCTTGTAGCCATTCTAAAGGGTGAGGCTTGGTCTGCACGCCCCTCGTGCATGAGCACATGGGGAGGTCCTCCCCCTGCCGCCCTGGCCTCTGGACAGCTCTGCTGAGCAGCTGGCCATGCCCTGTGCCCGTGGCTGCCAGGCCCTCTTCCACACAGGGCTCACGGGGCTGCAGGCTTGCTCTTTGCAGTTGGGGCTGGGTTTAGTTCTTTGTTGTGAGGTGCTGGGGCTCAGACCCGGGACCCTGCACCTGCTGGGCGGGTGCTCTGCCTCTGGGCTATGCCCCAGCCCCTGGCTTATCTTCTTGGCAAACAGGACCAACAGATACTTCCTTGGAGAATCTGATGGATGAGTCTGAACCCTGTAGCTGAATGGACGGCTTGGCAAAGCTGCTTTTGCAGAAGCTGAGTTTTGCAGACAACACTGTCCAGCATGCCAGCAGCTGCCCATCAGGTGCCTCTGGGGGCAGCCTACTTGTAGAGGCTCCCTGTGCTCCACGTGCAGGAGTTCTGACGGCACTCAGCAGGGGGCGCCAAGTGCCTGCCAGCTACAGCTGTGCAGAGCGGCCCTCCTGGGGGCAGGACCCTGACACAGCCTCCCTAATGCCTGTCCACCCCTCCCTTGCTTCCTTACTGTAGTGTCCACAGAGGGAAAGGGGGATGCCACCTGAAACATGTGTGACATGTTCTGCTTCCTGAAGCCCTGGCCACAGGCTTTCTGCTCCTGTGGCGCAAACCCTGACTCCAAGGCCCTTAGTAGCCACGGCCCTGAGGACGTGGGCTGGGCTTTGGGTCCTGCGCAGTTGCATCAGCTGTCGGCGCATTTTAGTTTTACGACTCTGAACAAGTGGCGCTTGCTTGCTGGTCACTTGCCTGGAGAGCCAGGCTGGTTGCCTCGCTTTCTTCCCTGCACAGCATGGACACGTGTCAGCGACGTGGTACCAACCTCTTTGGTCTCTGGACACTTGTAGATTCTTAAAAATCCCAGTGGCTAGGGGTGCGGCTTGGGGGTGGATGGCTTGCCCAGCAGGTGGGAGGCCCTGGGTTGCATGCCCAGCACCACACACAACTATGGAGGACTCCCAAAGAGCTTTGGCTTATGTAGACTTCATCTATTGATATTTACCATACTAGAAATTAAAAGGAAGACATTTTAAAATTATTAAGAGAAAAACATTTAAAAAATATTTTTAACTAATTTAGAACAGGGCCGGGTCGATAGCTCAGTGGTAGAATGCTTGTCTGGGGCAAGTGAAGCCCTGGGTTTGAGACATTCAGCATCACAAACAGCACAAAACAGCAAACCCGCCACTTCTCAGTCTGAGCAGAACTTCAGTGAAGCCAGGCACAGCAGCACATGCTGTAATCCCAGGGACTCAGGTGGCTGAGGCAACAATTGGAGGACAGCCTCAGCAATTTAGCAAGGCTCTAAGCAACTTGGGGAGACCCTGTCTCAAAATAAAAAATAAGGGCTGGGGATGTGGCTCAGTGGCAAAGCACCCCTGGGTTCAATCCCAAGTATAATAATCATCATAATCATAATGAAAACAGCTTGTATTCTCAGACAAAAAAATGGTGAATCTTTAGATCAATTAAACTTTGATCTGAAATTGAAGCACTGTAGTAGTGAACAGACACAAAGCACCGACCGAGGTGCAGCTGCAGCATGGGAGCAGCTGGGGCCGAGACGCCGCACGAGGGCCACGTGAGGTGGACGCAGCTCAGGAGCACCGAGCTCACACATGCACACGTGGAACCCGACGCCCGCCAGGGAAGCCAGCCTGGGGCGGAGGCCGGGCTGTGTGGGTGCTGCGCCCACTGTGTGCTTTTCCTTGGTGCGGACGGACCAGGGGTGCCACGTCCCCCGATGTTTCAGAGACAGGGTCTGCCCACAGCTCTCCCTAACTTGCCAAAACGGCCTCAGGCTCCCGCGCCGCTGGGGCCACCTGCGGCCCCACCCCGCCGGCGGGTGCTGCTTTTTAATTCCCTAAGACTGTCAAAGCGCCCAAGCGAAGAAGTGGGTGAACGCGAGCGGGAGGCGCGGCCCGCACCACGCCTTTGCACACGCCGCGTGCAAAGGGGCGCACCGCCCCTTCCAGGGACGCGGGCTGCGTGGCCCGGCCCGGCCCCGGCCCCGGCGGCCCGCGCCTCGGGCTGCCCTGCCTCCCTGCCACGGGGCGGCCCTTGTAACGTCCCCGCGACTCGCACGTCCGAGGCTCGGGGACGCACGAGGTCGGGCTGGCTTCCCGCGGGCCTGGCACGCGGGCTCCACAGGGTCCGCTGTCGACACCCGCGCGAGGCCAGCCCAGCTGGGCGGCGCGGAGCCGGCCGGCTCCCGGGGTGAGGTTCTCCCCGGGTGAGGACGCGGTGCCAGGGGCTCGCGGCCTGCTACTCCCGGCGCCGCCGCCAGGGGCCGCCGCCGCTCCCCTATGACACAGCAACAATAGGGGCCTCTCTGGCCCTCGCGCCCAGGGCCCGCGCTTCCGCCGGAAGGGAGCCGCCGGCGCGGGGGCGGTCAGAGGCGGGCCGGGAAAACGGACGGCCGCGCGGGCCAATCGCTATCGGGATAGAGCCGGCCGTGGGGCTGATGGGACCCAATCCGCGGCCAGAGCGCGGGTGGGGTGGGCCGAGCGCGGGCTTCCGGCGGGGCCCGGCAGGCGCCGAAGAGGAAGAGCGAACCCGGACGGCGCCTCTCAGCCAAGGGTGGGCGCAGCCAGGTGCGGGGCGGGCCGGGCGCGGGCGGCGGGCGGCGGGCTCTCTGCGCGGCCCCTCTCGGCCCGGCTCCGGTAGGCGGGGGCTCTGTGGGCCGCCGCGAAGCCGGGCAAGGGTGGCCGGACGGGCCTGCCGCCGCGAGGGCGCCCCGGCCCGGCGAGAGGGCTGGACGCGGGCAGCCGCGCGGCACCCCGAGGCGCTGCCCCGCGGAGACGGCCAGCAGGTCTCCCCGCCCGGCCCGATGTGGCGAGGCCCGCGAGTGCGGGCGGTGACGTCGCGGGGCGCGCGGGCCGAAGGCGGCGGCGCGGCTGGGGTGCACTTGAGAAGCGGAGAAGCCGCAGGCCCGGCCTGGGCTTGGCCCGTTGGCCGGGCGCGGTGGGGCTGGCCGACACCGGGGGAGTTAGCTTTCCGGACCGTGCCCGCCCGCAGCTCGCTGGGCCTGCTGCCCGTCTCTGCTCTTTCAGGATGACGACTTCAGGCGCTCTGTTCCCGAGCCTGGTGCCAGGCTCTCGGGGGTCCTCCAACAAGTACTTGGTGGAGTTTCGGGCAGGGAAGATGTCGTTGAAAGGCACTACCGTCACTCCCGACAAACGGAAAGGGCTCGTGTACATCCAGCAGACGGACGACTCTCTCATTCACTTCTGCTGGAAGGACAGGACATCGGGGACGGTGGAAGATGTAAGTGCAGCCAGCCCGAGGCAGTCGGCCGGCCTGGGGTACCCGGAGTGCGCACGGGCTTGGGGTTTGGAGGGATGTGCCGGGTGCCCTGGGTCCCCTGTCTGATGCTCCTTCCAGCCACACCATGCAGGGTCAAGTGCCACAGTGACCCTGGTCCTCGCCTTTCAGCATCGAGTCCTGACAGCTGGTGACACATCCCGAGGCCTTGTCCCCGGCTTTGAACTTTAAACGCTAGCCGCCTGCCACTGCAGAAGTTGCGTGGGAGCGGCCGGGGGCTTCCTGTAGGATGCCTTGTCCTTCCCGCCAGGCTGCTCTTTGTTAGAACCCGAGCAAGCCAGCGCTCCTGTCTCCTCCAGGGTCTGGAGGCCTGCCTTGCTCCTCCCGGCCTAGCACCCTGCCCTTCACCCTGAGCCCGGCTTATCCACCTGCAGAGACCTGCTGGTGAGGGGCTTGGAGAGGCCCACTGCCTTGGACTCGGGTGCAGGGTTCCCGAGAGGCTGGGCCTGGGCAGGGCAGGAGTGTGACTGACTGCCGTCCTTGCCACCAGGATTTGATCATCTTCCCTGACGACTGTGAGTTCAAGCGCGTGCCTCAGTGCCCCAGCGGGAGGGTCTACGTGCTCAAGTTCAAGGCTGGGTCCAAGCGGCTCTTCTTCTGGATGCAGGTACCCGGAAGGGCTTGTGTCCCGCCTCTTGTGGTGGTCAGGTTAGACGCTGGCTACCCTGTGGCGGAGTACCCTGGAGCTGGCCTGGTGGCCTGGGTGGAGCTTGGTTCAGCGTGTCGAGTGGTGGGCATTGTGAGGGTCCGGCAGACCAGCTGACCCCGCGCCCTGAGGCATCTGGACAGTGTGCTGCCGGTTCCTGTCCTGCACTGCCCTCCTCCCTCAGCACAGGGGCCCCCAGAGCAGAGGTGGCCACCTAGGGTGCCTGCCCTGCTGTTTCTTCTTTCGCCCTTTTGCAGTGCTAGGAGTTAAGCCAGGGCCCCTCATGCTGACGAGCACGAGTGCCAGGGCCACGCCCACCCTTCCATTTTTATTTATTTACTTATTTTTGGTACCAGGGATTGAACTCAGGGGCACCTGACCACTGAGCCACATCCCCAGCCCTACTTTGTGTTTTATGGAGAGACAGGGTCTCACTGAGTTGCTTAGCGCCTCAGGCTCCCAAAGTGCTGGGACTGCAGGCGTGTGCCACGGTGCCTGGCCTCTTTCAGTTTTTATTTTGAGGCAGGGTCTTGCTCCCAGGCTGGCCTAGAGGCTGGCATTCTCCTGTTCCACCTGCGAGTGGCTGGGATGGAGGGGAACGTGCCGTGCTCAGCTCCCTGCTGTTGGTCGAGAGGGGCCACCCTCACCCGTGCCCCGTGCCTGCCGCTGCGGTGTCCACCTGATTGAGCAGCCACTGCTCATTCTGCCCCTGTTGGTGGCCTGGGCGCAAACCCACGTCTCGTGCTCCAACAGGCAGAGTTACGTAGGATGGCCTGGACACAGGCACTCCTGCCCGTGTGAGCCCTAGGTCAGGCGCGGAAGGGCCTTGCTCGAGCCTTTGTAGTGTGAACAGACGCGCCGGGGCTGCACCTTCCCAGCACTGTCTGGAGGGCACCAGCCGTGGCTGCCGTTGGCAGGGGGGCGGGGGCTTCCACTGCTCAGCAGCACCTGGGGCCCAGGAGCAGCCGAGGCCCACAGGAGGACCACGAGGGGGGCTTGCACCAGCCTAGTGCAGACTTGTATCCAGACGTTTGCCAGGAAGTCCCGCCAGGTGCCTGTCCCTCTCTTGACTCCTGACTTCACTCACTCAGTGCCTCCTTGTCCTTTGCCTTCAGGACAGCATGTGTTCTCTGTGCCCCACAAGGGTCCATAGTAGGTGGGGCAGGCCTGAAGGCCACGGAAGGCCCAGCTCATGGCATCCCCTGGTGGGGGAAGGAGACCATGGAGAGGCACAGCTGAGGACGGGGCTGCTGGTGGTGCTGAGTGTGTTGGAGCTGTGGTGTCCCTTGTGAAGTGGGGGCAGACGGCTGCTGGCAGTGTGGGGTCAGGAGCAAGCAGCACGACACGGCTCCTGGGCCACTGAGCTGCGCTGCGTGTCCCCACAGGAGCCCAAGACCGACCAGGATGAGGAGCACTGCCGGAAAGTGAACGAGTACCTGAACAACCCCCCGATGCCCGGGGCGCTGGGGGCGAGTGGGAGCGGGGGCCACGAGCTCTCTGCACTGGGCGGTAAGGCCACCCCACAGCAGGTGGACCGTGGTTCTGAGTGGGCGTGCTGTTTAGTCTGCAGGGATGAGCCAGGTTCCGGTCTCCTCTGGCATCACGGTGCCACGTGGGCCTGGGACAAAGCCACGCGAGGACCAGGGTCTGAGCACTGTGTTTTCCAGGTGAGGGTGGCCTGCAGAGCCTGCTGGGGAACATGAGTCACAGCCAGCTCATGCAGCTCATCGGACCAGCCGGCCTTGGAGGACTGGGTAACGCCCCCCGGCTCCCGCACGGGCTGGGTCCTGGGTGTGCTGGCCTCAGAGCCCAGCTGCCTTCAGGGTTAGGGTTCCCTGCGCTGCTCCCCTTTGGGGCAGGGCCTGTTTACCCTGCAGGGGGAGCTGGGTGGGCAAAGCCTTCCAGGCCACCGAGGAGGATCCCAGCTGGGCACTCAGGAGCCTGACCTGCTGGAGTGTGGGTGGTGTACCACACGGGGATGTGCTTGCCCAAGCTTTGGCCAGGGCTTGGGTTGGAAAGGAAGTGGTCTCAGTGGTCACTGATGGCTCCCGACCTCCATCCCTGCTGGTCCCTTGGCTTAATGCTGGAACAGCTGCTCCCTGGGCCCTTCCTGTTGTAGGTGGGCTGGGGCCATGGGAGTCCTGAGCACGCGTCTCCTTGCTCCCTGTAGGTGGGCTTGGCGCTCTGACTGGGCCTGGCCTGGCCAGCTTACTGGGCAGCGGCGGGCCTCCTGCGAGCAGCTCTTCGTCTAGGTGAGCCTGCAGCGCCTGCCCGCCTTGCAGTGGCTGTCACTAACTAATGTTGTCACTCCTTTCAGGAAATAGGGTGGGCAGACAGGCTTGGGAGCGGGGTGGCTCTGACTGGGCCTCCCACCAGGCTGGTGGCCTGGGCCTTTGGAGTAGCATCCCTGTGCTGGTGTTGGGCGGGGCTTGGCTGCTCCAGCACAGCGCTCGCTCTTCCCAGCTCCCGGAGCCAGTCGGCAGCGGTCACCCCATCCTCCACCACCTCTTCTGCCCGTGCCACCCCAGCCCCTTCTGCCCCAGCAGCCGCCTCGGCGACCAGCCCAAGTCCTGCACCCAGCTCAGGTAATGGAGCCAGCGCAGCAGCCAGCCCCACCCAGCCCATCCAGCTGAGCGACCTCCAGAGTATTCTGGCCACCATGAATGTGCCGGCCGGGCCGGGAGGCAGCCAGCAAGGTAAGACCAGGTGTGGTTTGGTGCCCAAAGTGGGCAGAGGTGAGAGCCAGACAAGCCGCCTGTCGCCCCTCATTTGTGCACCGGCTTAAGACGGTGGGGCTGAGCTGGGCCCGTGGCCTGGAGAGGAGCCCTAGCTTGCCTGCCCCTCTGCTGCCCTCTGTGTGGTGCCCAGGCCCACACCGGGCTGCTGAGGGCTGTGTCTCATGCCCTAGTGGACCTGGCCAGCGTGCTGACGCCAGAGATCATGGCGCCCATCCTCGCCAATGCGGACGTCCAGGAGCGCCTGCTGCCATACCTGCCCTCCGGGGAGTCGCTGCCCCAGACTGCAGAGGAGATCCAGAACACACTGACCTCGCCCCAGTTCCAGCAGGTAGACGGAGGCAGGCCCTGCCTCCACCAGGGGGGAGGAACACTGTGCAGGGTGGTGGTGTCTCCTGGTCCCCACGGGGCTGGCAGCAAGCGAGCCAGTCCTGGGGCCTTGCTGGGGCTTTCCCCCCGCACTCAGCTTGCACCCTTTCTTGCAGGCCCTGGGCATGTTCAGCGCGGCCTTGGCCTCAGGGCAGCTAGGGCCCCTCATGTGCCAGTTTGGCCTTCCTGCGGAGGCTGTGGAGGCCGCCAATAAGGGTGGTAAGTGCCTCTCCTCCCTCCTCCACCTTGGAAGAGCCTGTGTTCTTGTCCCTCAGTTTGTGAAGTGCCACTGTCTGGCTCTCACCTCTGCCCCCTTGGGCAGACCTGGGTGAGGGTCCAGTAGCCTGTGTTCAAATGCGTTTCAGACGTGGAAGCATTTGCCAAAGCCATGCAGAACAGCGCCAAGTCCGAGAAGGAGGGCGACACGAAGGACAAGAAGGACGAGGAGGAGGACATGAGCCTAGACTAAGTTATTGGCAGCGGCAGGGCTGGCGTGCAGCCGCGTTCCCTCAGTGGCAGTCGGGGTCCTGCGCACCCCCTGCTCCCGTCTGCAGACGTCCTGATGAATAAAAGTCCTTTCTTTTACCTGCCACCTCTGGTCTGTCTGCCGCCTGCCGGGGGCTGGCCACTCCCAGGCCTGGCTTAACTTACTGATCACTTCAGTTTTAGTTTTGAGCCAACAAACATTTAATTTTCGCTTTTGAGGAGGAACAGTGGTTTCACAGGCCCAGACCACCAGGCGTGGGCAGAGGGGGGTGAGCAGCACAAAAACGTCTTTCATTTAAAGCTGGAACCAAGTCGAGATGAACACCCCCCAAATGGACAGGCAGGAGGGACAGGGTGGGGCCAGCAGGCTGGCCTGGCCCCTTGGGCTGGGGGACAAGTGCTGCTGAAGGGCCAGCCTGTCCTGTGGCTGGGGAGCAGCTGCACTACCAGGCTGGGCAGCCTCTGGCCCCTGCTGCCCCCTGGACCCCTGTAGACTGAGTCACAGCAACAGGGAGCTGGTTCACCATCAGCTTCCTCATGCAGCCACGGTAGGTAGGGGACGTGGGCTCTAGGGCTGGGTGCAGAAGTGCCAGGAAGGCTGGTTGGGGTGGCAGGAGGTCCCACAGTCACCTGCCACCCAGCCTCTGCCCCAGCAGGCAGGACCCCACTTGGCTAAGGCTGCACTCACCAGGCAGGCCCCCAAGGTGCAGAGGTGCCGGGGCATCAGCCAGGGTGGCTGGCGAGGGGCCCACGGTGTGGTTGCTGTGTGTGTCCACCTCCAGCCGGAGCAGGTTCCCGCCCTTGGTGGCTGCAGGGCCAGCTTGTGGGTGCTGCGTTCCGCCCCGCCCTGCCCCGCCCCGCCCTTCAGTGCCAGCAGGTCGCAGCTCTCCAGCTGCCCCTGCTGAGTCCACCCCAGCTCCCTGGCCTCGAGGGCCCACGCACCTGCCAGTCGGTGCCACTTCCCGTCACACAGCACCGTGGGGCGTGTCACCCACGTGGCGAACTCGCCTGCCCCATCGTCTGCGCGCAGCAGGACCTGGGGTGGGGGACGGGTCAGGTACTGCCACCCCAGCACCCTAGAGTGCCAGTCCCGTCTGAGGCAGCCTTGCTCACCTGCTCCTTGGACACTTGGAGCTGCAGGTAGGGGGCGTCCTGGGTGTGGCCCAGGTGGAAGATCAGGCCGGTTGCTGCCAGGGGTCGCACCTCCAGCTCCAGGCTCACGTCGGGCAGGGTGGCCCCTGGGAGCTCTGTAGGGGGCAGCAGTGGGTGAGGAGGTCCACCCAGTGCCTCCCAGCACCCCCAGGAGCCCTCCCGCCCCCACAGACCTAGAGTGAGGACTCCTCCCCCTGGGAAGAAAAGGCCGTCCTCCAGGGGGCCAGAGGTGCAGGGCGTGACCCCCACTGTCTGTGTAGGGGCCCCCAGGGGCCACCCGTTCAGCCGCAGTCCTTTGACACAGCCACTGAAGCCCACGGCCACCTGTGAGGAGGGGGCGGGGTCAGGCCCAGACTGCTGAGGGCAGAGGGCGGCAGTCAGGCAGGTGAGGGCAGAGTCCTCACAGGGAGTGTGGAGCTGTGGCTGCCAGCTGGGAGGCCCCCCACAAACAGGGTGTGGGGCCGGGGGCCGGTCATTCTCTGGGGGCGTCCCTTCTGGCTCCTGGCCCGGGTCCCGTCCACCAGCAGCCGGATCCGACTCTCCTCCCAGCGCACGGACACCTGGGGTGGCAGAGCAGGTCAGAGGTGCTCCTGGGCCTCCACAGTCCCCCCCTTAGGCTCCCTTACCGTGTGCCACTGGCCCGCCTGCACACGCTGGCGGCTTTGGACGCGGAGCTGGAGCCCCGGGCCTTCTGTTTGTGCGACAAAGTGCCCGTGGCTCAGGAAGAGCGCCAGGGAGGGGCCGCTGGCTGTTGAGGGGGCAGCGAAGAGCAGGAGGCCCTGGGGGGCACCAGGGCGGACGCGCATCCCCACGTGGGACCTGGAAGCCCAGCACGGCGTCAGCCTTCCCTTGGTGGCCCCTCCAAGCCCACCCCAGCCCCGCCGGCCCTTACCTCGGGGGGACCAGGACGCCTGCAAATTCCAGGTGACTAGGCAGGGGACCCCCAAACTGATAGGCATCTTGGATAGTTCTGAGATGCAGGGGTGGTGTGCAGGTGGAGCCCCGGCTGGGCTGGCGGCTGCGGTGGGAGGCCTGGGGACACGGAGAGTAACGCAGGGCCACCTGCGGGCCGCCAGCCCACCCCAGCTCCGCCCGCACGCCACCTGGGCACCCCACCTTCCACGCTGCGGCCCGCAGGCCTCGCGGCCCCTGCCCAGGGCTCTGGGCGTGTGGGGCCAGCGGGCAGCCCGTGCTCACGTTGATGCCACCCACACTCTGCTGCAGGTCCAGCACACGCTGCGGCCCCTGGAGCCTGCGAGGGGCACGAGCGCCTGCCGTCAGTCCTGGAGGCTGCTGGGTGGGCACCGGCACAGGCCCCCCACACGCCTCCCGCCCGCGTGCTCACCTCTTGACAAAAACGTTGCTGATGCAGCCACTGAAGTTGCGGAAGGCGCCGGGATCCGGCAAGCCCCCCAGCAGGAGCCGCGGAGGGCCCTCGGGTGGGGGCTGCAGCCCGGGGGCCGGTGCCCGTTGAGCCCGTGTCTGCTGCAGCTGGTCATCCACGTAGAGCCACAGCCTGAGAGGCGGGAGCGTGGGCTTTCCCTCCCTGGCCCCCTCCCGTGGCCTGCCCAGCCCCCCACTGAGGCAGAGGCCAGGGTGGGCTCACCCTGTGGCGTTGCTGTAGAAGGTGACATAGTGGCTGGCTCCATCAGCAAAGACCCCTCGCGTCCTCACCTCTGTCCTCAGAAGCCGAAGCGTCACGTGGCCCTGCTGCAGGGACACCTGGCAGAGCCCGTCCTGCAGACAGCAACAGCTGAGCCAGCAGGCCTTGTGCCCACACCCCCTGCAGCCAAGCCTCGGCCCGCCGTCCCCGCGGCAGGTGGCAGCAGGGGCAGGCCGGGCACTTACTGGGGACGCGCGGTAGAACAGCAGGCCGTCGTCCTGGGTGCTGCGGAAGCCAAAGCCGGAATAGACCTCGCCGGTGAGCGGCGCCACGGCGGGCAGCGCCAGGGGCAGGTAGCCGTGGCCGTGCAGCGCCACCGTGCGCTCCACCTGTGGAAGGCTTGCTGAGTGCCCGCCGGCCTGCAGCCAGGCTGCCCACCCGGGGCCAGATGCTCACCAGCAGGTCCGCGGTGCAGCCGAAGCTGACGCCGGAGGTGTTGAGCCTCTTGAGGTCCACGTACTTGCCCAGGGCCTTGATCCCCTTGACGCAGCCGCGGATGGAGCCTCCGGAGGGGAAGAGCCAGAGCAGGCTGTGGGGCGGCAGGGTCAGGCGTCTCCCGGCCCCCGCCGGCCTGGGGGTCCCACCAGCCCGGGTAGCACGCTCACCTCGGGGGCAGCTGCTGCGGCGGCACCCCCCCCAGGTAGTAGGCATCAGCCAGCTCCAGCGTGTTGTCCTGCTCCACGCTGAACACCGTGGCCCTCTCCACGCGCACCAGCACGCGCTTGCGACTGCCCACCAGCAGGAACACCTGGATCTGGGGGAGGGGCGTGAGCAGGGCCTGTCAGCAGGCCGGCTGCCCACTCCCCAGGGGCCAGTCCTTACCGCCTTGCTGGCTGCAGTCAGCGGGGGTGGGGGCTGCAGGGGGACGGCCTCCTTCAGCCCCGAGCCGAAGTCGTAGAGGAGCACGAGGCTGCCCTCGCGCACGGCCAGGCACAGGAACTGCTCCTGGAGGGACAGGAGGGTTAGCACAGGGGCAGGGGTGACCCAGGGCTGGGGTGGGGCCGTGGGCGGGCCATGCCTGGTGCTCCAGGAAGAAGATGACCCCACTGTAGGACACGAGCCGCAGCTCCTGGTCAAAGCGCTTTGTGCTGCTTGGCTGCCTCTCGAAGCTGATGCGGGCAAAGCCGGTGCCATCCAGGTAGGAGCCGTCCGTGAGCCAGGGGTCCCCAGTCGACTTGGAGCTGCAGGTCAGAGGTGTCAGGGACAGTGGAGGGCTGGCGGGTGGGGTCAGGTGGGACCAGGCCACACATACCGGGCACACGGCTTGTCCACGGCTGTGTTGAGCAAAAAGGTCCTCTCGAAGTTATACAGACTGACCACCTCCTCGTTCAGAGTGTCCATCTCAATGCAGCCCCGGTAACCAGGGAAGTGGAGGGGTGCAGGGGGCTGTGGGCACAGCACAGTCAGTGAGCCTCCCTACCTGAGAGACTGGTGGGAGCTCAGACTACAGTACAATGCATTGAGGCTAGACACTGATAAGTACTTCCCAGGGCAAGAACGGCAGGAGCTGCTAGCTTGCTCCCTGAGTCTGGGCCACGCTTACCGTGAAGCTGCTTGGGTACCCCCCCACATAGAAGACAAAGTCATCAGGCCGCAGGCTGAGCAGACCTTCCACCCCAGGGGCCACTGTGTCCCCCTTGGTCTCGTGGACCATCTGGTTCTCCACTGTGACAGACATGTGGCCAAACTGGAGGGTCCTGAGGACAAGAAGTGCAGTGTGAAGAGTGGACCCAGCACAGCAGCTGGAGGTCCTGGCCTCTCTCTGAGGACCTCCCACCTGTCCATGCTGACGGCTGCGAACTGCTCCCCGATGCTCTCGTCGATGCTGAGGGTTGCAGGCCCGGCCTCCCCCAGCTGATACACCCAGTGCACTTTCTGGTTGCGCAGGGACACACCCATGTAGTCTCCAGTGGCCTGTGGGGGCAGTGGGAGGACAGTTGGGGCAGGGACCAGGCTCCGCCTAGTGCCAACCTGCCGCCCAGCTCAGCCTCCCGCCCTCTCATCCTGCCCAGCACCTGGCGGCTGCCCATGTACAACACAAAGTGGTCCCCAGCATCCTGCCCAGGCGGTGGCGCTGGCTCTGAGTTCTGCAGGTGGAACTTGAGGGCAGTGTAGGCGGCGAGGTCAGCAAGGTCCCGCGGGGCGCGCAGCTGCACCCACGAGCGCCCATTGAACTTCATGGGCACCTTCACCTGGGGGAGCAGGGACGTCAGTATTGAGCACTGGTCTCCTGGACACCCGCCGCGCCCTGGGACTCCCACTCACCTTGCTGGCGGCTCCCCGGGCCTGGGCAATGAGCTCCCGCACGCGGCCGATGCTGGCGGACAAAGCCAAGCTGGCGTTGTGCACTCCACGGTTCTCCAGGTCACCCAACTTGGCCAGCAGCTGCGGCAGCGTCTTCTCCAAGGTGGACACTGCAGAGCAGGGCAGCGCTGAGTCCTGCTCTCCTCCCTCTACCCCGGGAGACCAGGCACTGCTGCTCACCTGAGCGGCCTGTGTCAAGCACCACCTGGCCCAGGTCCTGGCCCTGCAGGCCTCCAAACTGGCCCTGCCACTGCTCCACATTCCTCTGCATGTCCTTGAGCTGAGACTGCACGCGCGCAGCCCTGTCCTGGGCTTCTGCGGCCACGGTCTTAGCGTGCGCGATCTTCTCAGTGGTCTCATCTGCAGAGGGCACGCTTGGCAGGAGCCGGCTGAGGGCCTTGTGGGCTCCGCTTTCCCAAGCCCCTCTGCTCGATGTGGTCCCACCCCCAGGGAGCTGTGCATCGGCACCCCCAGCTCAATACTGTGGAAAACAGCCTCCGCCTTGCCCAACCGGACACTTGCCCTCTACCATCCCCCACCGGCCGCAGCCACCCCCTAGGCCCCGCCCAGGCTCCAAGCCCTCTGGGACACTCAGTGGCACAGGGGTCCTTGGAAACCCGACTGTCAGGACAGACTCTGCTCCGTGCCCCTGCAGTAGGAGCCACAGTCCCTCACCTGGCCTGCAGCTCCAGCCCTGCTGGCCCCACTGTGGACTCTGTGCACAGACGGGCCAGCGGTCCCCGGGGCCACTTCCCATCATGCTCCAGCACCCCTTTCCAAGCCTGCCTGTGCACCGTGGGGACAAACAACTGTGAGCCGGGGCAGGACAAGCTACCAAGTACCTGTGTCCATGGCCAACATGGCCTGCGCTGCTTGGATTCGGGCTGCAAGCTGGTCCTTCTTGGCCTGGACGTCATGGAGCCGAGTCCTGGCGACTTGCAGGGTGACCCGCGCTGTGGGACAGGGAGCTCAGCACTGGGGAGCCCTTCCCCAAGATCCCGGGACCAAGCCACGCGTACACAGGTGGACAGCAGATGTGGGGCCCTGGACGTCGACCCTCTGGCTGTGGCTCCTCCGTCCACGCACACTCAGACGATGGCAGCCTTTGTGAGGCCCTCAGTGGGCACGGAGCAGGTGGAGCAGAGTGCACACACAGGGTCGCCAGCCCCAGCCGGAAATCACCCTGGAGCAACCTTCCAACCCCACACAGGTGTGGCCCAGGAGCCGAGAGCCCTGCAGCCTGGACGTCTGCATCAACCCCAGCACTCACCAGGGCCTAACCTCTGCTGCTGCCCGAGGACAGCCTCCTCCAGGGCACTGCTGTTAGCCAGCAGCTGCTGGGCTCGAGCTGCCAGGCCCTGCTGCACTACCACCTGCAGACACAAGGACAGGGTGCAGGTCACACCACAGGGGCGGCAGGGGCGGCTCTGGGGCTCCTGTTGAGCTGTGGGGAGGCTGGGGACTCACCTCCCACGTGCGGCTTGCCTGCTGCCGAGCCTGGCCAGCGGCACCCTCCGCGGCCTGCACAGCTTTCAGGATGCTGCTGTAGGCGTTGCTGGCCTCCACTGCCCTCTGGATGAAGCGGTCCTGGTTGACACCGAGGATGATGCTGGGGGGTCAAAGGGCTGTGTGGGCTGTGGGCATCTGGGTGAACGCTCTGCCCACCAGGCATGCCTCTCCCGCTGCTTCCTGCCAGGCTGGCCCCTGACTTCCTGTGGGCTGAGGAAGGCTTGGCTTCTCCCTTCAGGAGCCCTTCCAGGCCAGCTGCTCCATCCAGGCCTGGATGCCCCCAGTAAGATCCAGCTGGATCACAAGGTGGGCCTGGGGCTCTCCCCATTGGGCCACGCACCTGGACAGGTTGTGGGCCAGCTGGTCCAGCCGCTGTGCATGAGCCTCTGCAGCCTCCACCAATTCCACCTTGCTACCGGCTGGGGAGAAGGTCTGTATCTTCTCCAACAGTGGCGTCCGGGCCCCATCTAGGCTGGCAGCCAAGTGCTCTAGGTCCTAGGGATGAGTGGGCTCAGTGGTCCCTCCTGAGGCCTATGCATTGCCCATGTGCCCAAGGGCCACACTCTCATATGAGAGTACAGGCTGCAGACCGGGGGAGCTGGCCAGGAAGGAGCCACAAGGGGTGTGGGCTGAGCTTACCTCCTCAGCCTGGTCCATGCCGCGCAGAAGCTCAGAGACACTGGCCAGGGTGTGGCGGGCAGCCTGCAGAGCGGCCTGCAGGGTGTTGTTGTCCTGGGACAGCTCCCGCTTCCGTTGCTGAAGGAGAATTCAGGGGAGGGCAGATGAAGCACGTGCGGGGTGCTGGTGGGGGCGGAGGGTGGGGCACTCACCAAGACCTCCTCCAGGCGCGCCTGGTTGTGGCTGTTGAGCTCTTCGGCCTCCCGTGTGGTGTCCACCGCCTGGTTCAGCGCCTCACGCAGGTCCATGAGGCTGGCCTCGTGCTGGGCCAGCCGATCGTGGGTGGGTGTGACCAGTGCCTGGTTCTCTTCCCAGCGGCTGGTCAGCTGGTCCTGCACACGGGCCAGCACTGGCCGACACCAGGGTGTGAGGGCGGTCACTTTGGCAGCCATTGTCCTTCATGACTCTTGGTCCTCACCTGGTCCCTGCCTAGTGCCAGTCCACACTGGCCTGCGCCCCAGGGCTCCCAGGCCATGTCCCTGCCCCTTCCCAGCCCTGCCTGACAGGGGCCAGCACCACTTACGCCTCTGGGCCTCATCCAGCTCAGTTTCTGCCACTGCCCGGGGGGCCTCCAGGTCACGTGCCCGCATCTCCTGGAGTAGCCGTTCCACCTCTGCCAGTGTCCGGCGCAGCTGTTCACCCGAAGGGGCTGAGGCATTGGCTGGTGACAGGTGGCCCATCTGGGACGCCAACTCTGCAGGGAAGGGGGCTGCCAGGTCCTGCGGCTGGCCTATTGCCCAGGAGACTTCTGCCACAGGCTTCCAGGCCGGAGACCCCCTGGCCAGCCCCCAGGGGTAGCCCCAGAGCTCCCTGATGGCCTCCAGAGGCCATGGTTACTCTCCTGCCCTGCCCCTACTCTCCTGCAGCACCACCCCGTGGCTGCTGGCCTGCCTCCTCGCTGCCTGCCCTGCCCCTCACCGAGGCAGCTCCTGCACGCTGACCAGCGCGCAGCTGTTCACTCCCTCCGGCCTCCGGCTGGGCCAGCTCCTGTGACAGGTCTTCCATGTGACCAGAGTTTGCAAGTGTGAATACCGACCCAGGCCTTGTCCGGGAGGCTGGGGGCTCGGCCCTCGCCCACCTCCTGATGCTCCGCTGTCCCTCCAGAGATGCCATTTCCCCATCTAAAGTCCACCTGTGGCCTCTCAAGGCCAGGCTCAGGAGGAAACCCAGGGGCACAGCCTAAGGCAGCCCTCCCCTCAGCCCCAGCCAGCCTGGGCTCCAGCCTACCATTCAGGGTGCGGTCCACAGCCTGGATGGTCCCCAGCAACACCTGCACCCGGCTGAGGGTGGCTTCAGTGCTGCCCAGCAGCTGGCCCGCCTGGTCTCGGGCCCTTGCAGCCTGTGGGTGACATCTCCTTCAGCCCACAGCCCTGCTGGGGGAGGGCCTGAGGGCTGGGGTAGCAAAGTGCTCGAGGGTGCCAGGGTCTCCCAGGAGGAGGCCCCCCCAGGGGACTGGGCTAGGGGTCTCCCAGAGTCCTGCCTGACCGCCCAGCTGCTGCGTGTCCTGCCCCAGGCTTGTGCTCTGCCGCTCCAGGGTCTGTAGCTGCTGCGTCGCCTCATGGCGGGGGCCCAGTGGGCTCCGGAGCTGGCTCTGCAGGGAGCAGGAAGTGGGTGCCTGCTCGGTGGAGCAGGGCGCGTGGAGGGGCTGTGAAGTACCTGCAGCTCAGCGATGGAGGTGTTCAGCCCGTGCAGCCGGGCCCAGGCCACGGAGCTGGCGTTGACACCATGGAGCTGCTCACGCAGGGTGGGGAGGAGGGCACCAGCCCGCTCCAAGTCATCCAGGAGCAGGACCACACAGTGGTCACACACTGTGGCAGCAAGGGGTCAGGGTCATGGGGTCAGCACGGTGTGCATGGGTCAGCCAGGGATCAACGAAGGGGCCCAGGATTGGTGGGAAGTCATGGGGTCATCCAGAGAAAGGGGTCAGCACTACAGTTAGGGACAAGGGTCAGAGAAATGGAGTCAGCCTAGGGTCGGGGTCAACATGGAGCCAGGAGGTCTGCCAGGGAAACGGGGTGTGAGGCGTCAGTCACGAGAGTGCTCCTTGGGTTAGCACGAAAGCCTGGGAGCTGGGACAAGAGTCTAGGCTGGGCTGAAGGGGTCCAAGGTCAGCACGGGGCCCCAGGGTCAGCTAAAGGCCATCATGGGGTCAGGATGGATCCGGGTGGTTGCAGGGCTTAGAGACCGGAGGGTAGGAATGGGATCCCTCGCGCAGTGAGGTCGGCACAAGGCCCACCAGGTGGGTACGGGGCTGGGATGCTCCTGCTGGGTGGAAGTGAAGGGTGGGAATGAGACGGGGCAGAGGCCCACTGTGGGCACACCTTCGCAGTGGACGCCTCGGCTGCCGGGCCCACCGGGCACGGGCACCTCGTGCTGCTGGCTGCAGGTGTCACAGCGCTCCCCACTAAGCCCTGGGGGACAGGTGCAGCGGCCTGTGTGCAGGTCACAGTGGCCCTCTGGGCACCGGCAGCCTGTGGAGAGCGTCAGGGTGAGTGGGGCTCCCTGGGCCTCAGGGTACTGACCACTCATGTGCCCTCCAGTGGCCCCCGGCCATACTTACGCCGGCAGCCCTGCTCTGGGCGCCCCCAGTGACCAGGGGCACACTCACGGCACTGGAGTCCCCCGGCCCCGGGCTGGCACTGGCACTGCCCAGTCTGGGGGTGACACTTGGAGCTCTCTGCAGCTGGTCCACAGGCACAAGGTTGGCAGCCCCCACAGCCCTCAAAGCCAAAGTGTCCTTCCTATGGGCACAGGTGTGGTCACAGCCCTGTGTGGCCCTCAAGACCCCCACTTCCTCCAGCCCTGAGAACCCAGCTCCCAGCAGCAGTACCTGACAGCGGTCACAGCGCCGCCCGGCCACGCCTGTCTTGCAGAGGCAGTGCCCACTCTGGGGATCGCAGGTCTCTGTCCCACATGGGGAGCAGTCACACCCTGCAGAAGGGGTAGCTGATAGCTGCCCTGGGCCCAGCCCCGGACTTACTGCTCATCGCTGCCCTGCTGACTGGTCCAGGCTGCTCAGACCCCACAGCCGCCAGCTCGCCGTCTAGTGTGTCCCTCCTCCCTGCAGCCCTGCCCAGGCCGCCCTGACTGGACACAGGGGGACTGTGGGGATGGGATCTGACTGGGAAGCCGACCGTGAGAGGGGCCTGAGCACAAGGTGGAGGGACCCTGCCAGCCCAGCTGGGCTCAGTGCTGGCATGCAGCCTGCTCCCAGGACACCCAGCGCCCCCGTCCCATGCCTACGGGTGCAGTTGCCGGGCAGCAGGGCGTTGCCGTAGAATCCCGGGGCACAGTGCTCGCAGCGGGGCCCTGTGGTGTGGTGCAGGCAGCCGCGGCAGGCCCCTGTCAGGGGGTCGCAGTCGCTGACGATCACGTTGGGGTCGCCGTTGCCACTGCAGTCACAGGGCTGGCACACGCTGCCCAGCACCAGAGGGTTCCCGAAGAAGCCAGGTGCGCACCTAGGGTCAGGGGTGGTCAGTGTCCCGCGGCCCCGCAGGCGCAGCCGGGTCTATACGTGGCCCATCCCACCAGCTCACCGCTCGCAGGAGGCCCCGGCATAACCTGGTCTGCAGAGGCACTGGGTGCGGCCACCTCGCAGGATGCAGCCCTCCGCGAAGCTGTAAGGAAAACCCACTGCTCACCACGCACCTGCCCCATGCCCTGGGCAGCAGTCCCCTACCTCAGGTGCCCACCCCACTGTCCTGCGCCTCCAGGGGGCAGCGTGGGCCTCACCAGCAGACATCGGGGTTCTGGAAGGGGCTGCAGAGAAGCAGGCTGGGGTCTCACAGGGAGCTCGGGGGCACTTACTTGTTGGAAGGTACTGCCAGGGGGCAGGGACAGCTGACGCAGGGGGCTGTGGGGTCCCCAGAGCTGCTGCTCACAAAGCCGGCCCGGCAGCGCTCACAGTGGTCCCCCTCGGTGTTGTGCTGGCAGCCCTGGGGCAAAGCGACGGTCAGTGCTGACAGCGGAGGCTGCGGCCACCCCAACTCTGCCCCAGGCCTTCTCCCTCGACTGTCTAGGACCATGGTCCCAGAGGCCCAGGAGTCCCAGCCTGCCTTTCTGTGCCCTCGGTGGAAGCCCTTCTCCCATGGGCCCCACTTACCACGCAGACGCCAGACCCAGGGAGGCAGCGGTCTGAATGGCCATGGCACTGACAGGGCACACAGCGCCCCAGAAAGAGGCCTTTGACGTCCCGGTAGTAGCCGGGGGCACACTCCTGGAGGGGTGGGGGCGGTGGAGATGGGAGTGAGCAGGGAGGCTGCTGGTGCTGCCGGGACACAGCACGGGCACCAGGGCTCAGAGGCTGGGCCTGGACAGCTGGAGGCAAGGCAAGTGTCCGGCTGCTGGCCCCCAGACCCAGGGACACACCCAGAGCCAGGCAGATGCATGGGCTCAGGGATAACTGGACGCTGGGGCTGATGACCCTCCACGTGGACTAAAGCTGCCTCTTCCCACCCAAGTGTCCCTTTCTAGGGGTGTTCAGCCACCAACCTGAGGGGCAGCAACCACTTAAGACTAGAGGGACAGAGGGTGGATGGACACAGGTGGGAGAGTAGCGGCTAAGACAGATGGCACATGATGCCAGGTGGACAGATGGCTAGGGCAGTAGGCAGGAGACAGATCAACAGCAGCTGCATGCAGTGGCATGGCGAGTGGACAGCGGGAGACAGCTGACCGTGAGCAAGCGCACAGGCCGTCAGGGCAGCAGTGAGGACAGACAGGGAAAGAGTGAAGGGCAGGTGTGGTAGGCGAATGCTCCAGGGAAGGTGTGTGGAGGGGCAGCCACTCAGCCTGGCATCCACCCGGCCTGGCATCCGCCCCCACTGCCTCACCTGGCATGAGTCCCCACGGTAGTTGGCGGGGCACATGCACAGCTCCACGCTGCTGGCCGGAGGTCCCTCGCCCACCTCACTGGCCACCTCCAGCACCACCCTACCCAGGGAGATGGCCGAGGAGGTCTGTGAGAAGAGGGCACGGATCTGCAGCTGCTCCAGGCCGGCCAGCACCATCATGAGCTCCTCCCGGGAAACAGCGTTGTGGGTCTCCAAGTGTCGGAAGTTTCCCTGCAAGACAGTGATCTCAGTGGCCACACCCATAGGACAGACCCTCGTTTAGGGGACAGATGTGCACATAAGTTACAGGCACAGGAAGGAGGAGGTTCCACACACGCCCTCTGTGAGACCAGCCCTGGATCCCTACCTCACACCACACACCAGACACTCCAGGTGCACTAGGAACTAATGAGCAGATAAAGTTGTGTGTGCTTCTAGAACAGAACACAGGCCAGCACTCTGACCTCACCTCTGTCCTCCTCAACAGGACACTAAAACATTAACTACACATAAAAAATGGCTCAACTTGAGAGCATTAAAGAGAGCTGTTCATCAGATGGTCACTTAGAGGAAGAAAGGAGGAAGGTGGACAGCCACTGAGCAGTGGGAAGCTCGTCACTGTCACAACCAGGTGATGTGGGTGACCAGCCCCACCTGCTCCTGGGCTTGCTCCATCATGGAGAGTGGGTGCAGTGTCACCGGACCTGCTGAGCCGTGCTGGGTTCAGGCCAGCTGCACTCACCTCCACCAGCTGCAGCTGCCCTCGAAGAACATGGCCGGGTGCCGGGTACGCCGGTTCCAGGAATGTAATGCTCATCTGGTTGCCCTGGGAGACACGTGGGCTGGGTGAGGGCCAGCAGCTCACTCCCACCGTCCTGCCTGCCTAGCCCTGTCCACCCCATGTCACTACCTGCAGCACCACATCTGGCCTGCTCTCTGTGGGGATGAAGACGTCACCGCGCTGGGTCTCTGAGTGCAGCTCATAGCGTAAGGTCCCACCATAGGATGACACCTGGTGGCAGGACAGTGGGGACCACCTGACTGGACCCTGACACAGGCCCAGACTCTGGTGGCAGTGGTCGTGGGGCTGGGCCAGCACTCGTCCTCACAGCATCCCTGCCATGGGGGTCCTCGGGTTTCTTCTGCAACAGGCTCAGGATTCTGCCCCTCACAAAGGGGGGAGTCCTTGGACATGACCTCCCCATGCCCTACCCGTCTTCCAGAGGAAACAGCCACCCTTGAATTGCCTCCCTGGCCCCATGCCTCTGCTCACCCGGTCCCCCAGGTAGGAAGGGGGGGCCTGCCAGTACAGCTCAGGGAAGGTGTCGTCCACGTGCCTCAGATCTGCATGCAGTAGCTCCGTCTCTGCCTGCCACTCGTGGGGCACCACCTGCCGGTCACTGCTCAGCAGTGTCCAGCCCTCCATGTCCACAAACTGTGGGCACATAGTGGGTCACACAAGGTGGGTGGCCACTCCATGGCCCCATCCTGTACCTGGTCCCCCTTGAGGAGGGATGTATGCTCTCCCCAAGGAGGCGGCAGCCTCAGACCTGGTCCCCCAGTTGGATACCTCGTGGCGGGCATGGACGGAGCTCCTGCAGCGCTCTGTGGCCCCGAAGCAGAAGCAGCGGGTACAGCCCTTGGGGTTGGCAGCCTCCAGGGAGAAGGTCCCAAGGCGACACTGGTCACACTTCGGGCCCTGCACATTCTCCTGGGGTGGAGGAGGGGGCACCAAGGGTCAGCTGTCCTGGCCCCGGTGTCACTGTTACCCCCTCAACCCCCAAAACTTCCAGGAAGCTCTAAGCACCTAAGAAGGCTGTTGAGGATGTCTGGGCCACGAGGTGCAGGACAGGGGCCCTGGGGGCTGCTCACCTTGCAGTGGCAACGGCCTGTGAGGGGGTCACAGATGCTGGGTGCCGTGCCCGCTTTGTGGCACTGGCAGGGGAGGCAGTGGGGGTAACTGTGGAAGCCAGGGGCACAGGAGTCACAGCGGCGCCCTGCCACATTGGGTCTGCACCTGCCAGCGGGCAGAAGCCAGGTGAGCCTCCTTTCACCCTGCTCACTGTGCGAGAGCCTGTAGGGTCCCCACCTGGATGGTGTCCCCAAGAGCTGAAGTGGGCAGGGTACACACCAGGCCCCACTGGTAAGGGTGGATGTCATTCCTGGCCCAAGACCACCCGAGGCCATGGGGGCCCAGTCCTAGGCTCACTTGCACTGGCCACTGTCCACGTCACAGGTGGGGTCGGTGAGCTCCTGGACGCCGGGCCCTGAGCAGTTACACTCCTCACAGCCAACCAGCGGGTGGCAGCCAAAGGTCTGGGGCTGGCAGACCAGGCAGTCAGGGGGAGCTGTGCGTGGTGGGCAGATGCACTGGCCTGTGAGCTCATCACACAGGCGGGCGCCACAGTCGCAGGCTGTAGGGGACACACAGCTGGCTGACCCCTCTGCCCCACTCAGGGACCTGTCCCAGTCCTGCACTGCCTGGGCCCCCGCACCTAGGGCAGCTTCTGACACAGAGGAGCTGCCTATTATCCACGTCCAGTGCCAGGGGCCACAAACCATCTGCCAATCCCTGGAACCTTCTGGACAACCCTGCAAGATGGGCATCCTGTGTGCAGGCCACTACCTGCTGGCAGTCCATAGACAGAAGGTGGCAAGAGTGATCTGCCAGGCACCAGAACACTCTGCTGGCTACCATGCCCATGTTTCCTAGTACACCCCTACTCCCCCGGGAGGGCCTCTTGGGATTTAGCACTCACAGTCCCTGGTTTTCCCAGGCACTGCGGTACTCACGTCTGCAGTTGGGGAAGCCCCAGTAGCCAGTGGCACAGCGGGAGCAGTCACGGCCAATCACATGGGCCCGGCAGGGACACTGGCCCCCAAAGCGTTCACACGTGGGGCCTGTGGCTCCTACTTCATGGCAGCCGCAAGGCCGGGCCCCATTATTGTAGAAGAGGGAGAGGGAGGTGGCAGCATTCCGGCAGAATGGGGATGAGCTGCTGGGGCTAAATTGGGGACAGGTGGTGAGGCCAGCTCCCAGGCTGGACCCCACCTGGACCCCGGGTCCTGCCCCACCTGATGTGGAAGCCGTGGGCTGTGCAGTGGCTGATGAAGTCATAGGACCTGTCCAGGGGCTCCTCCCGCAGGTAGCTGGAGCTAAAGGCGTCCTCGGGGACCACCAGGATGTACTCCTAGCGGAGAGGCCTGGTCACCTTCCCACAGGCCCAGCTAAGTGTGGGGCTGGGGAAGTGTGACCAGAGCCTGCGGCAGAAGTAGGCAAGGGTGGCTCCCATACTCCATGGGCAGCAGCTCCTCCTTCCCACTGTCCTGGCCACTCTAGAGGAAGGTGGCCAGGTTGTACAGCCTTGGGGAGTACGCAGGGGCGGCGGGCAGAGGGCGCTGCATCTGCTCATGCCTGGGTCTCCTCTTCTCCCCTTCCCACTGTCCAGGCTGGGCTTCCCTGGGAAGGCCACTCTGACCAGCAGAAGCTCAGGGGACAGTGGCACACTGTCTCAATTCTCAAGACCCTCTGGCCTCGTGGTGATCTCCAGAGGCAGAGGCTACCCCATCTGGTACCTGGAATTGGGGGCCACAGCAGGCAGGGGACACTCTTGGACTAAGCCATGGCCAGTCCCTGAGCAGGACACCAGACCTGGGACTCACCAGCCAGAGCCACCGGCCCTCGGGCACACGCACGGTTACAGTGAGTTCAGGGTCAGTCACGTCCAGCACAGCCTGGCCCTCACACAGCACCAGCATGCGGCAGCCGTAACCATGGGGGCAGAAGCTGGCATTGGTGTGGCCTGCAGCGGGGAAAAGCAGTGTCAGTGCTGACCACCCAGGCTCCATAGCCCTGTTGTGCCCCGGGCACAAAGGGGACACAGGGAAGGGCGGGGGGCAGGACAAGGCCCACAAGTGCCCCACCCTGCACCCGAGAGGATGCACACCCCCAGGTGCAGCCCAGCCAGGCATCTGACACGGGGATAAGACTTCCCTGGGAAGAGGGGACAGGTGGGGTTGCCCCCCCAGTGACCCTAGAAAACCTGGTGTGAGAACTGACGGTTCAACCTGCCACAGGTGCGCATGGCCTGGCCGTGTCACCCGTGAGGCCTGTGCTCAGCCACTCACCCTGCCAGATGCGGCCCCCGTTGATGAGGACCTCCACGGGGAAGGTGGGGTGGGCCGGCTGGTAGCTGTGCAGCAGGAAGGCGTAGCGGCCCAGGGTGGGCACCTGGGTGGTGAAGACCACAGTGCCCTGCAGGGAGAGGCTCCAGTGAGAGGGCAGCTGGACGGCTTGCTGTGGGGTGGTCAAGGCACTTCTGTGCCTCCAGAGGCCACGGCCCAGCCTGGGCCCTACCTGGGGCTGGCGCAGCCAGGTGGGCTCTGTGTCAGGGTCCACAGCAGTGGGGGGCCGAGGCTGGGGCCCAGCGGGGGCTGCCCCGGGAGTCAGCTCCTGGGAGCGGGTCAGAGGGAGGCCAGGAGGCAATGGCAACACCTGGCAGTCCCTGAGGACGATGGGCTGTGGTGGCTTCGGGAAGCGGGAGGGCAGACAGGTGGCACTGGGGAAGCACGGTGGGTGAGTCACAGCATCCCAGCCAGCTGGGCCCCGCTGGCCTCTCCACCCCTGGCGACCCCGCTACCTGCTGGGGCCGAAGGTGCCGTGGCTGCTCACGCAGTGCTCCCGCGGCTCCACAAGCTCCACGCTGAACTCCTCCAGGGGCACCAGGGTCACGCTGTGCTGTGGGCAGAGGAAAGCGACATGGCTCACCCTGTGCTGGTGACAACGGAGGTGCAGGATGGCCAGCCACAAGGCCCAGACCCAAGGAGCCGCACCCAGCCTGGCAACCCACAAACCCCGCCCTCCCTAGGATCCTAGCCCTAGACAGGAGGCAGAGAAAGCTCCTGCGGCCCGGTGTCCTCTGTCCTCAGCGGCA